>VXBQ01014490.1:186887-198815 GCA_013400175.1 Phainopepla nitens | reverse complement strand
AGGGCACCGGGACCCCCGGCCCCGCCCGCGGCTCTCGGGAACGCCGCGGCCCCGCCGAGCCAGGCGCGGGGCTCTGGCGCCGCCCGGTGGGCAGAGGCCGAGCGGCAGGAGCAGCCCCGGCCCGGCGGGAGCGCCGAGCGCTGCCGCTCTGGGCAGCCTTGGAGCGGGGCACGGCTCCTTCCCGCTTCTCCTCAGCAGCGGAAGCACACGGCTCTAGCCTTGCCCTGCTTCTAAGCAGCAGTGAGAAACGCGGTAAAGAGTTGTTGTTGTTTCCCTGTCTGTTTTCGACCTCTCCAAAGAGCTCTCCCGTAGGAAACATAGCAAAGGTTGCAGGCTCTTTCCGGGGGAGGAGGGAGAGAGGGGAGAACACTTTTTTTCTTTCCCCTCCACTGGAGTGGTCAGTCTAGGGCTGGTTTTACAAGTCAGGATTTGTACCATGTAGTACCTGAATACCTTCACCCTAATCTAATTTTTGACCAAACCAAGATTTTCAGTGTGTAATGGGCTTCCATCATCTAGTCTCATGCTCCACAATGAAGAGAAAAAAACCCCACTAGAATTAGCCTAGAAGAAAGCACACTCACCTCTAGGCAGAAAGAATATAATGAAATTATGAACACCTACCTTCCAGCAGTAGTGGGAGGGAGATTACATTTTTATTGTTTTCAGCATAATATGTATACATGTAACCTACTTGGTACCTGCTCCTTCATCAGCCCCTGCTGCTGTCACTGGACATGTAGGAAACATTTCAAATATAGGTAATTTAAACTTCTATTGGACTGTAAACTAAAGCAGCTGAAGTGCAGAAGCATATTTCCTTTTGGGTTTTTCTTGAATAACCTGTTTAAAAATCAACTTGAAAAGAGCAAGTAGTAGAGGTTCTCAGTTGGCACTTTAAACCAAACCACTAAATCCAAGTAACTGACTGTCCAATCTTCTAGGTTCATGGCTTGTTAAAAGATAAGGAATTTTATTTTGACAACAGGAGCCTTTTTTTTTTCGTACAGGGAAATGTTTTGGTTTATTCAACTAGTTCAGTTCAAAGACTTGTTCACTGAAAGCTGAAAAATCAACTGGGAGCTGAAAAGCCAGGAAAGTTTATTTTTCTTCCACAAAATATTAAGAAAAATAACATGTGAGGGTGTAAATTAAGCTAGTTTAAAATACCAAAAACCATGAACAAACAGAAACAATCTGTTCAATTCCTTAAGCATAGATGGATTTTTAATACTCATTTTTCAGTAAAAAAAATTTCTTAAGCTTTAAATAAAACTACCACCAACATTCTGGATACATAACAAAAAAACAAACAAACAAACAAACAAAAAAAACCATTTAAAGCTATTTGTACATTGTAATTGAATTCCAATTTCAATCCAATTAGATCTTGACACAAATTAATCTTCTGATAAAAAATGAACCCATGTTTTTTCAGTATAATAAAATACAAAAATTAGGATTCTAAATGGGTGCACATTAAATTACACCATTACTTAACTCAGACTGGTACAGGTATAGAATATCCTCTGGGTCAGGGGAATTATCATACAGAGTATGCCAGCATGTATGTATTTGCCAGGAAAAAAAAAATAAATAAAAGAAGGCAATGGTGAACACCAAAATAAAATTAGTATTTCTGAAGAAATTTAAAATGTAAAATTGTGTGACAAGATTAAAATAGATTTAAGTTCCTCAGTTTAAGTCTTCAATCTTATTGAATATTGAATCCATATAACCTTGCAAACTCCTGGAGTAGAAATAAAATTGGACTAAGAAATTAGATTTTAGCTGAATTTGTTAATCCAAAGAACAAGAGAATGAATCTGATGGATTACATTAATCTTCCTGGAATTACATGTTGCTCAACAGTGAGAAAATTCTTGATTTGCAATGGATTTTTAAACTTCTAGTCAGGAAAACAGAAGTTTATTAAGAAGAACAAATACAAAGACCATTTTCTTTCTTTACACCAGACTGAGAAATCTTACTAAGTACTAACATTCCTGATCCCTGGCACACAAGAAAGACAAGAAAAAAGGGTTTTGCCTTTGCTCTATGCACAGAAACACACTGGAAATTAAACTTTTGCTACCTGGCAGGCTGATCTCTCAGATTGCTACAGCTAAAAAGGATTCCTTGAAATCACTTAGATGTGTCTTTCAGATAGCTGGCAGCTAAAATGGAATCACATTATTGCTAAACATTAAATTTACCACACATCACTCAAAAATACGTGAATTTTATTAAACAGGAAAAAAAAATGAAGTACTGCATTTTTCAAATCATACTGAAGAATTACAAATTATACACTTCAAAGACTAGGACATTCTATAGAGAGGAAATTCCAGCTTCCAGAAATGCCTTGGCTCTGTATCATAAACTGCCAAACCTTTAATAGTCAACAGGTTGAATGATTTAGTATTTTAGATAAAAAATTAAGTGTTTAATGAAAGGTTTGGTACCTCATTTACAGCCCGATGGAAATGGTTATTTTTGTATCCAAACTGTCATCTGTTAGAATAAATCATTTTCATTCCTCCACAGACTCCAAGAACAGTGAAAATGCTTCTCAGTGAACATCCCAAACCATGGCAGAGACTCTGAGAATCAATTCAAGCAGTGGGTATCCAAGCACTGAAAGTTGAATTTTCTCTGGAGACATCAATCATACTAGTTTACTTTTCTTCCCTAGTGTCTCCCTTGGCCCAGCAGTGTGTCTCCAGCAGAGTGGCCCACCCTGGGTTTCATCCCAGCTGAAGCAAGCAGTGTGCATCAGCTCAGAAAATCAGGCAACTCCTTCAGAGCTTAGCAGATTCAGGAACTAACTCCAAGGGCCCAGGCTTTGTGGAGCAAGCTCAAAATTTTTTTATTGATAGGGACAGCAGATCAAAACAGCTTGAAGATGAGTGCTCTGTTAAAACAGACACTCAGAATCCCTCATTGGAGCCATCCACTTTTACTGCAGACCCCAGATTCTTCACCTAGAGATCCCTTTGTCCATATTATCTATGTGCAAGCACTAGCTGATGCTTAATAATGCCTAAATATATTTGTCTGTGCTACTTTATTAGCAGTTACATTGATTGTTGGGAACTCTTTCCTGTCTTTTGTGTAGACTGATCTCACATTGTTAGTCTTTAAGAAGTATTTGTCTCTTTGATGCTTTGTCCGTGTGACTTGAAAAAGATGTAGTGATACCCTCTGCTAATATCATCCTTCTAATCTACTGAAGAATCTACTGTTCCCTTCCCTTATAACCTTCTTACAGTATAAGTAGGTATATTTCCCTCCCACTCTTTACCTCAGTTCAGTTTGTTTACAAGCCTCATCTTTTCACTACATGTTTCAGAATCACTTTCTTCCTTTTTGGCTTAAAGTGTGTGTGAGCAAATTTCTGTTGGACATTTCATGTTCCTTTGTACTCCCTTCTCTTGGGGTCACTGATCCATCCAGTCTTAATTTGACAGGTCAGTAGGATTCTGTTGACTCATTCAGAGATAACTTAGTACTTCTTCCCACTGTGTCAGCACTACATTTTTTTTCGGTCTACATCACTACTATTTTTTTTCAGTCTACATATTTTTATTTCTGTAAACTTGTTCCAATGAACTGATGACAGGAACAGGATCAGCCAAGGAAATGAGCCACAGACAGTTTAAGAACAGTAGGGTTTATCCTGTTGCACAGGCTGGAAGAGGTGCATTTACCCAAGATGAATTTGTTGGTTATGATGAGTTGGAAGCTCAAGAACTGATTTTGCATGACATAGTTAAATTTGTATCAAGGCCAGAAAGCTTCATCTGTGGTCAGGTCTACTAACATTTTATGGCCTGCCTTTTGTGTGTGCTTTTCTGATTGATGTGCTTTTGCTGTTTCCCAGAAAGAGCAGATACTCTCTTGGGGAAGTGGTTCTGGTTATAATCCATTCTGGACACTGGCCAGCTGCTGTATTGGAGGAAATTTCTTTCTGAGAGTTCAAGCAAGTGAACAGAACATCTATGAGAACAAAGAATCTTTTTTTGTTCTTTACTGCAATGCAGGAACCATTGAAGATAGGGCAGTCATTGTAAACAGCCAGACAGATTCTGGCAATAATCTTGGGCTATCATGGTCTTTCCTTAGGTTCTGGGAGGAGAATAGAAAGTACAGCCAGCCTGTCATTTCACTGACCATACATTCCCCTCTGAAACCAAATCGATAATTACAGATTGATTAAACGAACTTGCAAACTCCCTATTTCTGAATTCAGCTTGGGACATGACAGTATTCTGAGATGGCAACATTCCATGGAGAAAAAGCTCAAGAACTGATTTTGCATTTTCTGGCATCAATGTATATGACCCTTCTGGCCTCTATTAAGGATACTGCCTCATTGCATTCTGCATTTTAAATTTCATTTTGCAACAAAATTAATTTTTTTAATGGCATTCCTTCTGTAACTATGGGAAATTGTGGAACTGCTTTGCTTATGCTCCCTTAGCTACCATGTTCTAAATAATTTTTCACAGTCAGGCCCTAGTAATCACCCAAGGTTTTGCACAGCTGGGCATTAGAGTCTCCATTGATAATTCAATATATTTTACAGAGCTGGAAGAATCTTCACATATTTCAAATACTTTGTAAAAAATCATCCTTTTCTCCTAAAAATCAACTCAGTTACTTATAAAGTATAACAGCTTTAAAGTAAGCTTCAGTCTGTTTTGTGGTTCTGTAGTGCCTGGATCCATGTAGTCATGGCTCATCTCTACCTCCTCTGCATGAGTAAGTAAATCAAAAGCATAACACACACAGATTTCTACCTCACTGGATGTGTACAACCCAACTAGCTTACTCGTCTAAAAACAAGCAGGAAGCACAGCTGTAACAACTGTTTAAAACACAGGTTGATAGGAATGGCAGCAAAACAAAAGCTCCGCAGATCCATTTCAAAACTCCAAGATAACCTGGTATCCTCCACATCCTGCCATGAAGGACTCACCGCTGAGCTCCCTGTCTGCCTCCTGCCTGCTCAACACCAACTCTCCTTGGAAGGCAAAGTACTAGACCATAAAGGAGCTTTCCATACAGCCTGCACTTCTAGCCTGATAAGGCACAGATACTGCTGAGCCTTGGGAATGGGCTCCCCGTGGCTGCAGCTGGGGAGATGTGGTACATCACAGCTGCACAACAGCCATACACAGCCACGTCAAGCAAAGCCACAGCTGTAGCAGCACTGCTAGAGAAGTAAAACGGCTTCACATGACTCCATATCTGCCCTTAGCTCCCTCCTCAGTGAGGAGAAAACTGCCTGAAATACCCATCACATACTTTAGAGGTAGAAACATACCATGATGATAATTTCTACATTCCCTTGCCCAGATTTTTCTTTTTCTTTTTAAAGAGGAAAAAGAAAAGCATGAAAAGTACATCCCTTTCTGTTATATTATCTTACATATCGATAGGTCCATCAGTATTCCCCACTGGTTAGAAAGCACTAGGCTACCTCCCTTACTGAGACAATATTAGCTGGCTCCTGCTTTACAAGGTTGCTAGTTTAGAAGGATCCACAAGAATGAGACCTGCACATTAGAGAGCAGGTACCAATGTCTCTGGGCTCTTTGACTTGGAAGGAGGATGTCCAGCAGCTCACTGGCTTGCAAGATGAAACATGTAGAGCATTATGGGAGAGACAGATCCTTTTTTTAGGCATTCAGCATCAGCTTCATCAAAAGCATATGCTTAGATGCCAGTGACTTCTCAACAAACACTAGGAGTCATCTCTACATGAAGTGAATAGGCAAATTTTAGCACAGAAGCAAGAAGGAAGGAAGGCAGAGGAAGTCCAAACATCCAAGCAGTTAGAAGGCTTTGTAAAAAACCTCCATCCCTGAATTACTACAGATAGTATTTCTCCTACACAAGGCACAAATAAAATGTCTGTGTAGTGTGGGTATGCATGGGGTTATCATTCTCTGTTCCTGTAGCAAGTACATTAATAATACATTAGGTGTCTTTCAAAGCTGCATGCTTGTGTCCTCCACCTGTGTTTAATTTAACAGGAGAAATGCCGCATTGTGAACTATGAATGATACCTTAAATAATAATAGTTTTCAACTCTAAAATAGTGTAAGTCTCCCCTCTGTTTGGGATTCAGTATAATTTCCATTGCCCTGTCTATAGAGGTCACCTCCTTGTTATCAGTTCTGGCTAATTAAAAGATTAGGAGATCAGGAAAGTCACCCTGAGGAAATAGTTATTACTAGAACTAACAACAGCTGGCAAAGTAGTAGAGACATGTGACTAAATGTCCTAAACCCCTTCCATTTACATAGCTTTCAAGTTTATCAGAAACTGCCAGAACTGGGACCAGTGCTTAGTATGATTGGTTTTTGTTCTGTGGCCTATGGAAATCATTTCCACTATCCCGGTGAATTTGCTGCTAATGATGTTTCATCAAGAACCACTTTTGACTGGTGAATGCCAGACCACCTTCCCAGCAGCAACCTGTGTTGCAAGCTCATGTTTCCAGCAGGGCACTAAAAATTTTATAATTTCGGTTAACTCTTCAGATGCACACACACATGCACAATGAAGGCCACTTCTAGCCAAGTGCTAGGTCACTGTAGCACATTTTTTTCTTCGCTATTTCAAGGCAGCATTACCTACGTGAACTTTAGGCTTCATGGTTTCAGTGTTGTGATGGCGATGCTGTCTGTTGTTCTTAGTGCCGTAAGAGTCTTTACAGGCCTCTGACTGCTTCATCCCTTAGGTTGAAGAGGTCTTGGTGTGCTGATGCCCTTATTCCCTGCTATTGAACTGTGTCTTCCCTATCTAGCCTTGCAATTGTTTCACTGATGGTTCACAGTAGGGAGCAATAGCCAGAGTTTAGACATAAACTAAGAGCTAGGACTCCTGGGACAAAATCAGTTTATTTGGAGCATATGAGTACCATGTGCACTATACTTTGTTTAATCATCTGAGGAGCTGAGCCTCAGCTTTTTCTTAACCAACTTTCCTCTCTGGATTTCTCGGTCAGCTTGCCCTGTTCAACATTCTGTGATTTTGTGAGTTTATTCCATGCAAAACAGCAGCCTCTGTGTTAAAGGCTTCTCACAGCATTAACCTTTCTTGAAAGTGCTTTGAGAGCCATGGATAATAAGTACTATGAATTGCAAAATACATTAAGTGTCTTGGAATCATTTCCACATGACTTAGTTCATAGTGGGCCTTCTCTTAGACACCTACTACAAAACACTCTTAGTCACAGCCTGTCTCAAACTCATTTCTAACATGAAACATCCTGTAATGTTTCATGTTCCCCCTACCCTCACTCACAATTACAGAAACATTCTAGCATTGATATATATGGCAAAATGAAGCAGTTCTCCCAGCTAGATCATGAGCGGTAAATTCTAAAGCTCTGAGTAGCTGCGAAGAGATTTCTGAAACCCTCTTTTCACACTCCAGACAATGACTACCTTATACCAAGAAACCTGCTTGAGGCTGAAGTTTGCCAACCTGACATGGGAGGAGTTCCAAGTGCTCCAAATGGAATCATTTATAACAGAGCAGAGCTGAGCCTTCCCAGCCATCTTCTGAGAGACCTGAGACAAGGCAGTGTCTTAAAACCTCCTGGCAAATTCCTGAAATCAGCATCCTCCTGGGAGACATGAAATACAATTTGAAGACCTACCCAAAACAATTCTGACAGTTTGTATACAGGATGCACTCTGAACACAAAATTATGTTTTTCTTGAAGAAGATCGAGGAAGTGCCTGAAGAGTCCTAACTTGTAATCCAGCAATATCCAAGATCAGATATAACATTACAGGGTTATTTGAAGTATGGACATTATAGGAGGTGGAATTTTACTGCTCAGCCAAGAAGATCCTCTGTAGGCTAAACTCACAGCAATGGGAAGGAGATTAAAAAGGATACAAAAAGTAATGAAGGCCCAGCAGAAATTGCTGGTGACATAATGCAGGGAGTCTACCTTGAAATAATAGCAATAACACGGAGCAACAAAATTGTGAGAGGCCCTAAAATGTTTCTTTCTGAGGAGTTTCTCAAAAAGATGATGTTTTCATAGCAATAGGAAAATAATGAAAAGTGTGGAGCAGGAAGATATGCTCTGTACTCTCATAAAGTGAAGACAGATAGGCTTCCACAGGAATTTTAAAAAGAATAATAATTAGAGTTCATAAATCCAAAGATAGCTAAATCCTCTCCCTCCATTTTGCTACAAACAATCAGAAATATAAATAGTTTAGCACAATTATTTCTGTCACTATCCATGGTTGATTTTATTGTGCTCAATTTAAAGGTCTTTGAAACATCCAGATCTAAAGATGGTCAGATTGTTCCTCTTCCCCAAATTAAGAGGACTGGCTGACAGGATTCTTGGTAAAAAGACTGGCAGTCTTCTATAATAAAGACTTTATATCTGGATCCCTAAATTAATAGCTGCAGCCACTGGATCAAAAGAATTTTGTTCTAGTAAAAACTGTCAAGCTGGTGACTCTGGAGACTGAGGGTCTCATTTATTCACAGAGCAATTAAATTATAGAAGGCACTGGGCAGGTTCCTCACAACTGCGCCTTTCAGTTGTTGCTCAGATAAAATCTCTGTTCTGAAGCATCTCTGCTGTGGTGAGGGTGGCAGTTAGCACAAATCCTGGACTGCAGATGTGCAGTGGGAAACATCTGTCTCAGCAGGAAAGAGGGACATCCCGACTCTTTGCAAAAGCCAAAGAACAAGCAACAGATGGCAGCAATTTTCATTCACCAGTGACTGGCTCTGACTCCTTTCTGGCTACCAAGTGTGAATGGCTTAATTATCTGTCCAGTTCTCTCAGACCTCTGCATCTATCTAAAGCTGAGAAAACTGCACTCTTGGTGACAGTTGTTTTTTAAATTACCTAATAAAAACAAAGCTAGTTACAACACTCAATTCCCAGGCACTTAGCTGCTCACAGGCTCTGCCTCTGCCTCTTGTCCAGGGGCCAGAATGGTGACATACATGCTCAATTAACGGGCACAGGTTTTTCAGTGGGGTTCTGACTTTCTGCCATGAATCTGACAGAGGTACAACAACCAGACAATTCAGCCCCTACCAAAAATGCAAAAAATTCTTTATTCCTTATTTTGTGCACCTATAATTAGCACGTCCTACGCCTGGAAACATAGAAAAAAAGCACATAAACATGTGAGCACTCATTCTATGAATTGCTAAAGCCGTCTCAAATCCACAGAGCAAGACAAAGGAACATTTAGGACTCCTGGCAACTGCTCCTCTCCCAGCACATGCTAAACAAAACCCTGCTATCTAACAGGGGGAGAGGATGAATTAACATAACCTCCTCTCCATACAGCAATTAGCAAATGAAATCAAAACAAAGGAAATGTCCTCCATTAATCTTTCCCTGCCAAAGAGCAACTGACTGCCATATAATCCACAGCAATTAGCCCAATAATGGGAGCGCAAGAGATTTATCTTGAAGCAGGAATTAGGGAGGGCACGATTAATGTACTGTACATCAAGAGTGCAGGCAAAAGCTTGTGATCCCTCAGTGCAGGGTTGTTTGAGGAAACAGAAAAGCTTAGTAGCCTGGAATGGGGTTGCAGCACAAATACCCCACTTTTCTCCTTTAACATACCCTGAAAAAGCCTGCTTGGCAGTCATGGCTTATGGGAGGATGCGAGCTCATACCCAAATGTGCACAAGCAAACTTTCAAGCCAGAGAAGACTGAAGGTTCTATGTGGCTGTTCCTGAATAGCAGGGGATTTTGTATGTTCATTGCTTGAGAAGATTCCGGGATGCCAAGGAGTTTAGGTGACGCGGCCCATCAGGATGCAAAGATCCAAAGGAGTACTGAGAGATGTGCCACTGTTAATCACTGTGTCCTCCCAGCTCTACACACTGTGGGAAATGAAGCCAAGGAAGCTCCAGAATGGCCACTGTTTGTAGGAACAAAACTTGATAACATGGTGAAATCTCTCATGTTCTATTTTCTTTCCTGCTATTTAGACTTTTTTAAATCACAACGCTCTGCTGCTTTCCACTTTTAGTTCTCACCTTGTTGTTTTTTCTGCCTGTTTAACCTGTTATTTTAGTGGGGATCTAGCTCAAGCAAACCTGCAAAGCTACTGGAAATTGAAGAAGACTGAGTAGTACAAAGCTAGAAAAAATTGCAACATCCAGGTTGGTGGATCCTCTGCTACAGGACAAGTAGGGGATCAGGTAAGAGAAGTCTTAACACACAAAATACAGTTCTTGCCATTAGCTGAATATTTCTTAAATTAGAAGACAAATCTTCTTTCTTCACTTTCTCTTCGTCAGAATCATATGAAAAGTGAATAGCAAACATGGAACAGCTTACAGTGACACAAGCTCTTGCTTACATATGCATCAGAAATAGAAGAAAGAAAATGAAGAGGAAAAATTAATTATCTGAAGATAATCTTTGTTCTAAGCACCATTATTAGGCATCATCAGCTTAAAGGACTGTGCTTATTTTAATGTAGCACAGGAAAATATATTTAAGGAGATTTAAAAAGATTAAGACCTCAACCATAAATATCTGTGCCAAAATTTTATGATGAGACAGTAAACAGTTTATAGTCTTGTGACATTAAGTGTAATAGGACACAAGGTAGTAACTAGATTCAACAAAATTCTTGTTTCAAGGATATTTGCAACACTACAGAAAAGGAGATTTTAAACAGGTGGAATAGGAAGAGTACAGACTCTGCATACTACTAAAGCCAAGGCTGAAGTGGTGTGCAAATTCCTTCTTGTCATCAACTTAAATATGGACTCGCTAGACAAACCAACAGAGAATTTGTGTTGGGCAACTGCTCCCATAGCATCTGCTGGGGCTTTTAGGTATTCAGTCGACTCAAGAGGAATTCCAAGAGTTCTGTAATGAGATGTATTTTGCAATCATCAGGTTTAGTTGCAGATGAGAGCTTCACTCTACAGGAAGCCTGCTAACAGATTTAGCCCTTCTCTGCTTAGAATAAATGGCTTTAGAGTTTCCATCAACTGCTGTACCACTGTACCCTGTCTGTGGTTCAGAACTGTGTCTGATGTCTTTTCACACAGCAAATATAAGAGAAATAAATACAGAAAATGAAACAGGTTGAACCCACAAGTCATTCCTTAAAAACCTTGGATGGACTCACATTATTAATCCTACAATTTTGCAGTTGATTTGTTTCAATAGAGCAGAGAATTTGCTTCTAAAATCCAAAGTTTGACCCTTAGTCCCTATGTGTCATACTCCTAATTGGAAAAAATCATGTACCTTTCTGCCAAAGAATACTGCTTGTAAGTGAGAAAAGGATTTATCAGTGTTCATGTAGAGGAGTTACTAAAATATCAGACAAGGGTTAAGAGCAATTTGGAGGACTACTACCCAGTAACAATGATTCAGTTTAACTTTCTCTCCAGTTCCTCTTTAGATTTTATTTCTTCTCTTTCTCCTTCCTCTCCTTCCTACCCCCTCCCTCTCTTCCTGCTCAGAAAATCTTCTCTGTTATCATGTCCTTTAAGCTTCACAAGGAGGACATGTTCACTCCTGGAATATAATGTATAGATTTCCTGCTTAGCATACTCAAAATGGGGGAATGAGTGGCAAAATTTTAAAAAAAGTAAGGAACCAGCTCCAGTGAGATAGTTACAGTTATACACCAACATGAAGTTTCAGCTCTCTTGAAGTTGTCAGAGATTTAATCCTTCTCATTTCCTTGAACCTTCATCAACTCATCCAGCCCGGTCACTTTGCCCTGGTTGTGGCAATCTGAGGTAGTCTCCCACAAAATCAGTTGAGCTATTTCTCTAGCTCTTGTAACATTATGTTTACCATTGCTCCCATGGGTCTCTTTCCTTTTTTTTTTTTTTTTTTTTTTTTTTTTTAATTTTTTTTTTTTTCTTTCTTTTTTTTT
>VXBQ01014490.1:162019-186877 GCA_013400175.1 Phainopepla nitens | reverse complement strand
TGGGTGTTTTTTTTTTTTTTTTTTTTTTTTTTTTTTTGAACAGTTAATTTACTGCACTTCATCAGTGTTTTTACAGAGAACAAAACAGAGGATACCATTTATGGGGTCCTCTTGCCAGCATACAGCAGTCTCTTCCCAGGCACTGAAGAGTAATGCATCTGGAACTGTTTGTTATTCTCCAAAGCACTAGCATGTCTTGGAATCTCACACTGACAATCTAGACCTAGATATGCATGAGAAGACAACAGCAGCTTCCCCTTAGTGGTGCCTTCTGGGGAATAGCAGCAACACCAAAAGATTGTGCCAGAGAATTCAGTTCTTAAGCAGACAGTTCCACCTTCCCCCATAGTCTGTCTCCTGCCCACTACAGCTGATACGTTCCCGTGACACAGAGATCAGCACAGACCTGCCAACACAGCCCAGCACAAGCTACAGCTGCATCTCCAGCTGTCCACTTACAGCAGTCTTTCTGACAGCATTTCTGTGTAAAAATAGGTAAAAAATAGGGTAAAAAAAGGGTGGCATTCAGCCAGTTTGCCTGCCCCACTGCCTTACAAAATGGAAATGGAAGGCAGAGCATCATAGATGAGCTTGTGGCTGCATGGCTAGTCTCCTAGCTGTTTTCCTGTTGGTGGACAGATTGCAAAGAAATTATTATTTGTCACCAAGATTTAGTCACTGGGGTACTAGCAGACTTCTCCCTTGATGCATTCATAATTCATATTTTTAATATCTAATCTCCTACACATGGAGAAATGCTGGAAGCCATAAGAGCATGACCTGGCAGAATTCAGTCTGGTCTAGACTGAACAAAGCTATAGCCACACAGGGCATTCTTGATAACCCATTCTTGATCTGCCCCTAAGCAGGGACACTGTTGTACCTTAATCTGACAGCAAGAAAATAAAGAGTGGTTTAAAATGAAAGCTGTTAGTCAAGGATTTCGTCATAACAGACAAAAGAACAAAGTTCTCATTATACTGACTGTTGAGATTCTCCTTTGTGAAACTGTGACAAATCATACAGTGCATGGGGGGATATTTTATAATAGAGTCAACAGGCAGATGGATGAGATTTTAGACAGACAGAGGCAGAAGTGTATAAACTTCAGCCAAACACAAAGAAAGAGGAACTGCCTGGGAAAATGTAACTGAGAGTAACTCAGCATGGCTTGGTATTGGGAGCTGAACTTGCAGCTTTGACAAGGCTGACTTTAAGGCGACCTTCAGTGAAGCTCTTTAACAGTGTATGCTGGGCAATCGCTGGTAAATCTTTATTAATTTTAATTGGCGGCGCCCATTTATAAGAACCATTAAAAAGGATAAATTGAGCCCATCCGGCGTAATGTCTTTTGTTAATTAGTTTGTCAGCACTGTTTTAATATCCCCTAATGACTTCATATTTCAGGCCTGACATTAAAGGAGACGCTGTGAGAAAGGAAATGGTCTTATCACCGTGTACATTTTTTTCTTTTTTTGAACAAAAAGTGTCCTTCCAGGCCTGACCAAGGTTAGGTGTCATTTAACTCAGATAGACAGGTACCACAAGACTTCGAAGGGCCCTATCACCCTATCCAAACCTCACCTTGCTACTGCACAACATGCTCTGCTAAGATTTTCTCTTTTTACAGATCCAAACAACAGCATAAGGAATTAAAAGTCATTAGTCACCAAACTCCCATCCTCCGTAGCTCATCATGGACTTGTCTTTAGTCTCAAAACACAATCATGTGGGAAAAATACAGGAAAAACTTGGTACACAATTGCAGCCATGCCTCCCTTAAATAAAACAGGTTAAACCCCACAGAGCTGAAGGTCTTTTGATTCACAAGGACATGCACAACATCGATATTCTGATCTGTCTTGGGGACCACAAATTTACAAATGATAAGTTGATAGAGCATCAAATCATCAGACTAAAAAGTCTGATCATCAGAGCACCAAAGAATGCTTTGTGCATGGATTTAATTTGTAAAAGAAGACAATGGAGAAATTATTTCTCTGGGGATGATACTTGGTCTCGAACAAAGGTGAGTGAGCAATTCTGTGATTTTGGTGTCAACAGTTCTCTTCTTCTTGTGCTCATCCTATATCCCTTGTAATAGCAAACTCAAACTTTTATCCTGGAAGATTGAATTCAGTTACAAATGTTGGAAAAGCACTTCTAATAAGTACAATCTTTTAGACTTTTATATCTCAAATAGGTTATTAAGATTTTAAATTAGCTAATAAAAGCAATTTAGAACATTTTACCCTTTTTCTTTAATATGTATGCACTTGATAATTTTTATTCGAGGAGGAAGTGTATTGAAGGAAGGGCCAGGAGAAGGTTCAGCTGCAGCCATCACAGAAGATAACACAACCCATCGTTGTCTGAGAACTGCCTTTATGAGGTGAACCTTGTGTACTTAGACACCTTGTTTCTCTCCTCACACATCTGCCACACATCTTTGAGCTGATGAACACTGGAGTTATTCATCTAGGGAAGCATTTCCTCACTCTGAGGTCTGCAGCAAATTTTGTTCCTACTCAGTTTCCTACAGTGACTTGTTCAATCAAGGGGAAGATCCTGAATTAACACTGACTTTTTATCAACAGTGAAGGGTTGTCTCGTGAGCTGGATTCTATTATTTTTTTTTTCATTTAAGATTACAATAGGTGAACAATGTGAGGCAAATAACATCCCCCAGTAGTTAGTATTACCTTTGATGCTTTGGTGCCTAGTGTTGGATTGATTCACATGACGGTGAAGTGAATAAGTGAAACACAGCTAATAGAAAAATTAGCTTTTCCTCTGTCTTGCACAGCTTTCCAAATCATGAATATTTTCATTAATTGTAAGATGCTTACATTTATGCTGTAATAGTAAAAGGAAAATTAAATCATTAGCTAATAAAATAGAATATCTTTTTTCTTTACATCTTAACTTTACCCATAGATGGCTCTTTATAGGCATCACACTGAGAATTGTAGAGAGATATGTTTTGCTTTGCTAGATCACCTTTCAGCAAAACACAAACAAGTAATTACTGTAGCAACTGAATCAGTAATAGTTTTATTACTGAACAAAATCCTTGCCTCAAAGTCATTTGAAATCTCACTGTAAGGGTCTAGAGAACTAACAGGGTTTGCATTTTCCATTAAAATTTAAAGTTAATGATTTTACAAGATTTTTTTTTTACAGATGTATAGTTACAGCATATGAATATGAAAAGCTGCTCTTTGATCTCCTGAAAGCCATCCTACCATCATTGCAAGCTTGTGCCATGTTTCATGCAGATTTAAAATTTTCAGGGGACTGCTAAAACTATGCCCTATGTGAAGCACACAGTAAAAGCATGCCTAGGGTGAAATAGATATTCCCAGCAGTCTGAACACCTCTTTGAATGAACTGCTTTTGCAGGGAATAAAAGTCTTGAGGTTTTTTCTCCAACCAGCCTGTCTCTTGTGCACTGGTGTGCTCTACAGAAGTCAGCCTTTCATAATCAAAGGTCTGTATAATACTGGCAGCATAGCTGGTACTCAGTCTCCATTTTGCAGCTCTGACAAATACAAATTTACATAATAGTCTTTCATTTCTATAAAACGTAGTCATTCGTGACAAGCATATTTCCAGTCTTCACCACAGAACAAAACCTTGTGTTTTTATTGTTCCAGTACTTCCAGCTCTCGTTGTACAAAAAATTATGCCTTAATTAGTTTGGCTATTGCTAGCTAGAAAGTGAAAAAAGACAATTTTTGTCAGATGCATTAACTCAATGACAGTTGAGATTCACCTGGGAATTGAGACAGAAGGAAATTAATATTCCTGTTTCCAGTCACATTTAAGAGCCAGAGAGAAGAGAGTGGCATCTACCACTTCCAAAATATGGCAAACTAAGTCTTAGCCCTTCCAATCTATTCCCCTGTATATTCCAACATTATTTTCACCTGTTGATATTCTTTCTTCTTTCATATAAAATTTTCTGTCATCCAGCATGTCACTGTTGATTCTGTTCTTCAGGATTTAGGTATCTAATAATGAAATGTCCAAATACTAATAAAATGCCTGTATTTTAATAATTTTTTAAGTTAGTGAATGTGTCTAACATATTTCAGACACTTTAATAAAATTTTAATGCTTTATTGCCTACTTTTAATAAATTATATTTTTATCCAAATTCCAGCTTGCCAAAAAAAAAAGAAAATAAAACAAACACATCTTAGTATCTAAGTAATGTGGCACCCAGAAAAATAACCTGACATGTCTAGATAAGTCTGTATAATTAATTTTACAAATGTATATGAACAGAACTACAGGAAGGCCCCATCCATGACATATGGACCCTGTATATGTCAGCTGAAGTACCCTAACTGGTCCTCCAGGCTTGTTCTGATCCCATTACCTGCCGGAAATCATTGAGGAACTTAGATTTGTCTGTGTGCCTGGATTACTCAGTGCATATGTTGAAAATACCAAGTTGAAGCGAGACAAACATCACAACCCATATTTAGAGGACACTTATTTTGTTTTCTTTTTAAAGTAAAGCTGTTGTTAATAACAAAACCAAGCTGTTAATTTCAATAACAGATAAGTACACACAATACATTCCCTTCACAAAGCTCACAACAACACATAAACTGGCAGTTACCAGACTGGAGCAACAGCTGGGACGCCAACACCAGCCATTCCATCAGAAGCAGAAAATTGTACTGATACAACAAGGGCTAGCAGGGGTTCAAAAAGTGATTCAAGTGGTCCCTTGTCTCAGTTGGTATTGAACCTGTGGCTGCTTTCTGCAGAGAGCAGCCACCACTGCCTCAGGTGCCACGTGAGTTAGGCATCCCTGTTGATCCTGATGTTTGCTGCAGGCCTGGTGGCCTTCAACAAATCTGGCTGCCTCACATGCCAACATATCCATGCTTGGGGATTCAACAGCATTACTGACTCTGGAGCTCACCAGCTTTTGAGAGACTTGCAGACACGACCTCTTAGCAGGCTCTTCTGCCCTCTTTGACTCACTCTCTTCTGTTTCTGTTTCTACCCCCTGTAGATAAATACCTATGGAATCCACTGACACCCACACAGAAGAGGCCTTTACAACAAACACACAGGAGTTCTGACCCTGCTGGGCAAAAGCAGAGCTGTTAGGTGCTACCATGTGAGCTGGTAGTGGCTCAAGAAGTGATGCCAACAGGCCTGTGAAAGTCAGAGTAAAAGCTATAAATTTACTTGTTTGGTTTTTTAAAAAAAAACACTAAGAACTATAAAGGTAAAACAAATGCAAAGTTATTCAAGTGGTTTTTTATTTAGCATATTGTTTAAATAATAGATTAAACCAAGTTCAAAATCACCTGCTTTGATCAATCATCAAGAGATCATAGTCTGTTTTTTCATCAGAATCAGTTTTGTAGCTTATACCTCAGCACTGGAAAAAGCAATTGCCTGATTTTTTTCCCATGGAAAAAAAATATAAAAGGAAACAGAATAAGTAACATGAATTTGTGCAAAATCAGAAATGTCACTTTTTGTGTCATATGCTCCTATGGCCTATGACCATTTAACCAGCAACTTGTTAGCCCTGCATCCCGGTGAGCATCCAGCATCAAAGGGGGGTAGTGCTGTGTTAGCCTGCACTTACTGGTACAGATCTCAAACCACCTTACAAAAACTGTCCAATATCCTTATCCTCATTTTGCAAAAAAGAAAATGATACACAAAGAAAAGTTTTTTGATATTGATGGCAGAATCAGGATACGTCTGCTAATGTTTTTTTTCTGGAAAAATACTAATTTTTTTTTTGTTTTTCTTACATATGGAGGACTAGAAAGTTGAGGCTGCATTTCTCAGCTCTTCTTTGACAAGAAGCCTGTTGATCATCCCAAATTTCCTTATTTTCTTCAGTATTGCACTCTTTGTAACTTCTCCCAAACCAATTCCTGGGCACAAGTGGTCAGAAGTGATAGAAACCTTCAGTATCAGTAATTTCAGTGAACAATTCCCTTTCTGGCTCCAGACCTGTCACTTATAATCTCACCATTTTCTCTTAATCCACTGATTCCGACAATGAGAACAGTCACAACTGTAATGAAAATAGTTTTGAAAATAAAGTGGGTTTATAATGTAGTTCATAAAGGATTAAAAACCTGCAGAAGACAATTGATAGGAGTCCCATGGCCCTTATTCACAGCACTACACTAAAATTTTCTCACAGAAGAAAAAATAAGCAAAATCAAGCAAACATGAAGATAATTTTCACTTTAGTGAACTGTCTACAAACATTTGATAGTTCACCCCTGTCCTTTGTTACCCACTTTTAGTCAAGTAAAACAATCCACTGAATAGTCCATGTGAACAGTTTTGATCTGGAACCTATGTACAATTACTTCCTTGCATGTGTTTTGTAGCACATATAATCTTGCTTCCATTCTCCAGTCAAAAATAATGCAGTTTTGGAATAAATTTCTTGCCAAGAAGCTCAGTTTTTGCTTTGTGGGACCATTCCACATTAAACTAATTATTTTCAATGAGATCTTTCAATTAACCTGTTCACAACAACAGGGTTTCATGGAATCACAGAATGGTTTGGATTGGAAGGGACCTTAAAATCATCTCATCCACTCTGCCTGCCATGGGCAGGGAATCTTTCACTAGAAAGCGGTTTCAAAACCAACAAAAGTACACTGAAAAGGCAAGTGCATTTCAGGTTTTCTATTAGTAATCCAGAGCTACTCCCAGTATTTGCCTGCCTTTATGGAGGGGTGAGATAGTCACAAGAATAGATCAGCATCATTCAAGCACTTCCAATAACTTTGTCACTGTCTTCTCCACTAGCACCAAGCATTGTGCACCTAGGCAGGCCCTACCTACCTGCAGAGACAGCTAAGACATGCAGTGGAAGGAAAGCTGGTTAGAGGTGCCTAAACCAGTGGGGACTGGAGGTGCTCAGGTCAGTGCTTCCTGAAGGGTTGCCAAGCTGAGTTCTGCTTGCTGGGAAACATGGGACTATCCCTGGAACAGTTGTACTGACTCACAAGACAGGTGGAGCCTGGTCTAAGCCCAAGCCTAGCCTTGAGTACTGCAAGCACTAGTCTCTAATTGCTGGCTCCTCTACCCAAAGAGAGCAAGAAAGCCTACCTGCAGAGCAGCACCTGGAACAGCAGCACTGCTTCTGGATTCCTCCTGCTCGAGCACCTCAGCCTGTTGGCAGAGCTCACAACACAGCTGCTAACTGCAGGCTTTACAGATCAGGTCCATTATGTTCTCTCACTGTATCTGACAGGCACTAATGCCTCAAATCACATTAGTCTTAAAAACAGAGACTGACCAGAGTTGCAATATTCAAGCATTTCTAAATTTTCTAAAATTTTCTAAATTTTCTAAAAACAGGCGTCCTTAGCATGAGGCTTATCTCAGAGCCAACTGCATTGCATCAGCCTCCTGGAAGAAGTACTTTGAAAGGTTTTTGACCTTTATTTTCCATTTGGGGACAAAAGTGTTTCGATCATATCATCCAACACCTAAACAGGAACAGATTCTCACTCCCAAGTTTGAGAACCAGAAGTAACATTTTAAAATAGCAAGCAATAATCTTTGTGACAGTGAAAAATTCACTTGGAAAGCATCAAAGTGTGTGGAGACCTCATACCGTTTGGAGGAGCTGGTTCTTTGAGATCTAGCTGTGGCTCAGTTAGATGGGTCCTAGAAACAGCTCTTGATCCTTCCCAAACAAGAGATTAGGATATCAAGCAAGTGCTCTCAGGAAGTGCACTAATTCAGTTTCTGCTGTTATTCTGCACAGAGATCTCTGCAAGACTCTCTGCCCTCCAGGGGATACAGTAATATGAGTTCACTCACATGAGCTCACTCATGATCTGATCTGGCAAAAAAGGACAACTAAATTGTTGAAATGAAACTATTTTAAAAGCTGAGGGAAATTCTCACACAGTTGATTTTATCAATATTGTTCACACAGCTTTCTAGAGATGGCCTGGGTACATGCAATGCATATAACTAAATAATTTATATAACTGAATTCACACTTTCACTGAATCATCTATGCAGTGGTGAATAATGATCAATTCACTCTATAACAAAATTAACCTGCCACTGCTCTCGGCCATGCAAAAAAAAAACAAGCAGTTGTGAATTTCGCTGTTAATTGAAAATCAAAAAATTCAGCAGAAACACTTTGCTACTGTCTAACCAATAAAAATGTTATATATCTTAGAAGAACATGGATTCAGTTTCCTGTTCATACTTGGCAATTGTTAGCTAACTCTGTGAAATTCTTCAGAAGGTGATGAAGCATGGGCTGGATAAATGGGTTGTAAGGTGGAGAGAAAACCTGCTGAACTGTCAAGGGGTTCAAAGGGCTGTGATCAATGGCCCAAAGCCCAGCTGGAGGCCAGTCACTAATAGTGTACATCAGAGGTTGATATTGGGGCCACTAGTATTTTACATCTGCATTAATGGTCTGGATAATGGATAGGGTGCACCCTCTGCAATTTTGCAGATGGCACAAAACTGAGAGGAGTGGTTGACACGCCAGAGATTTGTGCTGCCATCAGAAGGACCTTGGTCAATAGGTTATGAAAATCAGCAGAGCAAAATGCCAAATCCTGCATCAAGGGTGAAATAACCCCACATACCAGTGCAAGCTGGGGCTGACTGGCTGGAAAGGATCTTGGGATGCTGGTTGAACATGAGCCAGCAATGTGCCCTGGGGGCAAAGAAGGCCAATAGCCTCCAGGATTGGATGAGGGAGGGCATTGCCAGCATGTTGAGGAAGGTGTTCCTTCCATTCTGCCTAGCACTGGCAAGATCCTACCTGGAGTGCTGTGACCAGGACTGAGCTTCCCAGAACAAGAGACATGAACAGGGTATAGCAAGCCCAGTAGGAGAGCCACAAAGAGGACTTAGGGTCTGGAGCACCTATCACACACACAAGGAGAGGCTGAGAGAGGTAAAATTGTTTAACCTGGGGAAAAGAAGGTGCAAGGACAATCTTACAAATGTTCAGAAAGAGGAAAGAAGACAGAACCAGATTCCTCTCAGTGGCATCCAGTGACAGGACAGGAGGCAATGAACGCACAGGAAGCTCCATTTAAACATAAGAAAAGTTTAGTGTGATGGTGGGCAAACACTCTAACACACTATTTCAACATAACTTTAATCAATGGCTATGGATTCCATGCATTTGTGTGCCCTGACTGACACCTCCCCATATATTTTTACATGCATATAAGCATTCAGCAAGCTTCCAGACTCAACTTTTTAAGCCATGACAAGCTTGTATCCCAGAGTGTCAGAATATGAAATATCCAAATAACATTGACATGTAGCTAAGTTTATATCCGTTCTGAAATCACTGCACTCTTGAAGGTTATTCAGAAACAGAAAGAAGTAGATACTATAATAAAGGAATTTTTGTATCAGACTGTAGTTTGTAAATTGGGTAGCAATATCTCTTCAGCTACTTTGGCATGTTGTTTTACCCCTCTAAATCTAAAAGAAAACAACATGGGTTAGTTTTCACTAACTGATCTCTACCTTTTTCTTCATCTTCACTTTTCACATTTTCAGCAAACACAGCACTATACTAAGCAAAAATGCAGAAAACTCAAACCACCTACAAGTTAAGTGTCTCCTTGGGCTGATATCATGGGTCTTTTTGCTAATCACTTATTCAAGTACACATATGCTCAGCGCCTGTCTTTGTGAGATCATTTTTTGTCATCAGTGGACTCAATTCAGTATTTGTTTAATTTTCAGTCCATATATTGTAAAAACTCCCACAGGGAGGTTGAATAAAAACAGACAATGGATCTTTACTTGTCACAATCTACCCTCTGGGTAAGCCTTTCATACCTGGAAAAAACAGATGGAAAGACTACAGCCATGGTAATGGAAATGAAGAAGCAAAATGTCTGGTGACTACAAAGAAAAGGTTCCTTGAGATGAGTCTTGAAATGAAATATTTCTCTTCCTTAGCTACACCTTTGGCTAGCCTTCAGCTGACCTACAAGGTATTTTGCAAAGTCCACCCAACAAAGAGAACAGAGATAGAAGATACAAGAACTGTTCTGGGTCAGACCAAAGGCCAGTCTAGCCTGGTAACTTGTCTCCTACAGTACCTCATAGTCACTGAATGTGCAATCCCAGAGCAGACTGAACTCTGGAACAGTCAGCCTGCGTAGAGGCATTTAAAGAACTCATCTTGCTGTCTGTGCTACTGTGAACAGAGACTAAAGGATACCTAGGGAAAGGCATAAGAATAAGGTAGTCCTACATCCTGTGCATGTAAGAGGAGACTGCTCTAAAACTTTCAAAGAAACCAGCTGTGGCTTGTGGAAGAAGATATTCCAGTGAGGCTCTATTACACTATGGTTTTGAGGCATTAACTTCAAAGACAAGCATTGATGTATTTAAAACAAATCAAAAAACAGCACCAATACCCTCTCCTATTCCAGATCCCATTATGATCATAAGCCAAGTAGATCATGATAAATATGCTGTGCTCATACACCTGTGAGGAGTTCTCAGCCTGCAGGGGAAACCAGAAATCTGTCAACAAGACAAGTGAGCCAGTGACCTTCTGTGATGAAGGGACTACATCACTGGACAAGGGAAGAGCTACGGTTGTTATCTGGACATTTGTAAGGCCTTTGACACAGTCCCTCACAACACCCTTCTCTCTAAATTGGAGAGACATGGATTTGATGGATGGACTGTTTGGCAGAGGAGGAATTGGCTGAAGCTGACAATGGCTCAGTGTCCAGATGGACATCGGTGACAAGGGATGTCCCTCAGATGACTGGGATGAGCACGGTTTGGTATCTTCATCAATGACATAGACAGTGGCATTGAGTGCACCTCAGCAAGTTTGAGTGCAAGAACCAAGCTGAGCGGTGCAGGTGACATGCCAGGGGGACAGATTGCCATCCAGAGGGACCTGGACAAACTCATGAAGTAAGCCCACGGGAACCTCATGAAACAAAATGCAAGGTGCTACACCTGAGCTGAGGCAACCCCCGCTATCAATACAGACTGGGGGATGAAGGAATTGTGAGTAGCTGAGGAGGAAAAGGAATTGAGAGTGCTGATGGATGAGAGGCTGCACATGAACTGACAACATTCACTCGCAGTCCAGAAAGCCAAACATATCCCAGGCTGCCATATCAAAGCCAGTGTGGCCAGCAGGCTGAGGGGGTGATTTTGTCCCTCTGCTCTGCTCCATTGAGACCCCACCTGGAACACTGAATCTACTCTGGGGTCTGCAGCACAGGAAGGAACTTGCCCTGTCGAAGTGGGTCCAGACAAGGAGCACAAAAATGATTGGAAGGATGAAATACCTCTCCTGTGAGGAAAGGCTGAGACCTGGGGTTGTTCAGCCTGGAGGAGAGAAGGCTCTGGGAAGAGCTTATTGTGGCCTTCCAGTAGTTACAGGGGGCTTACAAGAAAGATGGGGACAGACTTTTTAGTAAACCCTGTTGTAGGACAAGAGATAATGTTTTTAAATTAAAAGAGGGTAGATTTAGAATAGATATAAGGAAGAAATTTTTTTATGATGAAGGCAGTGAAAGATAAGCACAGGTTACCCACAAAGGTGGTAGATGCCCTGTTCCTGGAAACATTCAAGGTCAGGTTGAATGCAGCTCTGAACACCAATTCTAATTTGTGTCCATGCTCATTGCAAGGGTGTGGACAATAAGACCATTTAAGGACCATTCCCACCCAAACTATTCTATGATTATGTTGCAAGTGTTCTTTACAGTTTGAGAGCCATCTAATGGTACATGATTGCTCAGGACACACTGGTGGGCTTTGCAGTAGTGAGAACAAGTTTCTGCTTCAGACTTTTGTGGCTCTCTGTATGTTGGATGCATCTGAAGCACACCTGGAAGCTGCACTCTCCTGTGACAATGCAGCTCATAAGTACCAAGGCAAGGAACTTGAGAGAGTTGAGAGTGTTCTTCCTTGGGCATCTGCCTGGAAAAAAGTCTTCAAAAGATCAGGCAGTTGCTGCATGACATTCCAGGAAATGTTGTTCCCCTTTTGAAACGTCTTGTCTACCACAGGAATCACATTAACAATATCGAGATGCTTGTCTCTTCCTTAAAAACCAAGCTTTCCCAGAAGAAAGGTAACAAAATAAAAGTCCTAAAAGCTAAAAATATCCAAACCCAAAACCCACTGCCACTAAGGAATTATCAGCCTATTAGCTCCATCTATGCTACATAAATAAAAAGAAGGGATTTTATTAACACTGCCTACGCTATACGGAAGGTTCTCAAGGAGCAGTGTATTTTCTGTACATGAAAATCTGCTGAAAGTACTGGATTTTTCCATTTTCATGCAAATCAAAAATTTCTTCGTGCAGTATTACTTCATACAACCAACATCCTAGAAATGCTGTATTTAAAAGTTTCATAAATGTGATACCTTGGAGAATTGAAAATATTTTAAAGTTACTTATTTTTTTATTATGCTAATATTATAAATATAAAAATGTGATTATTTTTTAACTTTTGTGACTAAAAAATCAGCATTATGGTATTGAAAGTCCAGGGATTGAGGGCTTCTCAAAATTTCTAATATGTACCAACACCCAGCAACATAACTGTGTCAGAGGAAAAGCAAAGTTGAATGACTACTGCAAGTGCAGAGCTTCTGGCAGGAGAATTACACAGCAGAGGGAGCAATTGCCCTTCATCACAGAAGCAATTGAGTCATTTCTATTCCTTACAGCATTAGCATTGCTGTAGCTGCAAATTATTCTGAGTTTGTACACCAACAGAGTAGTTCTTATTAGGCGAAACATGAGAACTGAAAAAAAAAAACAAAAAAACCTGCAAGATCAAAAATGCTCTTGGAGTACAGCTGAGTACAAGAACCCTGCATTGACTTTGATGGGCTCTGGTAAAGCATCCAAGAGAAAAAGCAGCTGGTCTCTGTTCAGGAAAAGAGCTAGATAATTGCTAGTGTGAAATAGTGAGAATTTGTGAGAAGGGACGTTATCATTCATTATAATAACTATGCTGAGTCTACAGCTGATAGTGACCATTTTAAATCCTAAGATAGAGAAGGTGTCTTGAGAACAAAAGACGTGAGATTGGGGTAAACCAACTGTGTATGTGTTTATTCTTCACTAGTTTTCTGTGAGAGTTTATTCTGGCATGTAGTCGTTTCTTAGTTTGACCTACAAAGCTACCAGGACACCATTTGGTGCAAAGGCTGAACAAGGTTACATTCTTGGCAGGGAGAATGTAGCAGCTAGAGACATAGGAGATTGACTCTGGGGTGTATTATTCATATTAAGAAACAGGAAGACACTCCAGTCCAGGATGCATCTAGAAAAGGTGCTGCAGGTTTCACAGCACTGTGTTTACAGAACCTCACAGAGAAGTTGTGCCCCATGCCTTACACAATTAGGGTCACTCCAATGCAGGACATTGTAGCTCACACTGTTGACACTGAATATGGCAAAATCAGCAATAAGAGAAGAGCAGGTAGACACATTCAGTGATTTGTATTAATATCTAACAGCATAACTTTTTCTTATTCCATTCTTTAAATCTTTACTTTTCTAAAAGAGAGAAATACAGCAAATTTCCATTTGCAATCTTCTGCCTACCAGACTGGTCATACATGTTTAGTTAGACCAAGTCTTAGCCTTAGCTGTCCTTTCTTTTGCACTCTTTGATTCCTACTAATATAATAAAATTTAACATTTCAGCCTTCCCTTGGCTATTCAGTCAAATCAGTTACAGGATCTAAAACTGAGAAAAGGATCTTTGCTCACCATGGGTTCCCAAGAACAGCAACTCAGTATCCATGATGGAAATAACTCATCAATTTATTACAATTGATTGATTAAAAAATATTTTTGTTATTTTCAATAAACCAAGACATCTTAATATACAATGAACTGACAGAAATCAAGCATTATAACATATAAGAACCAGTTTTGTCATAACCACACCACTGCAAGGTAACTTCCACCCTTTCCAGGGATCAGTGAACTGATAGATGCTACCTGCAGCACCAACTTCCTCTAAAGATCCACTTCTCAGGATAGAGGGCATCAATGTCCTGGAAAAATCAGTGCAAGTGCCTCCAAGTTTGGCTGCTACAGGTTTCTGCCCTGCAGCTGACCACATTGTCACCGTGGGTATCCTGTCACATACAGCAAGGGTACTAAGTACCAGTAGAAGTAGAAGTTGCTTTACTGGTTCAGCACTGAGACCAGCAGGAATCACCACAAAAAGTACAAGTGGGTGTCTGGCCAGCACTGTAGCCCAAATGACCAGAAACTCCACAAGCAACTAGTGAGGATCTGGCCCTTTTGTACCAGTTGGTTTCAAGCCAAGGAAAAGCTGAACATCCATGGGGATGGCTGTGAATTAGGCCAGTCTCCACCTACAAACAGAGAAAGCTGCTGCCATTCATCCCACAAGTGTTCTTGGAATTTGCTTGCTACAGCTTTAAAAAAGGTCAGCTAGAAGGTGCTCAGAAGAGAGTTATGCTGTGATCACTCTGGCTGTTTTAACTGGGCAGCCAACTCTGCCCTGTGACAGACAGCTGGGAAATGTAGCTACCAGAGACTGAATTGTATCCGCAGTTAAGCACTCGTGTTTCATGCGAGCACATAAATTGTACAGCAGGAATTTAGAGACAGAGCAGCTGCATTATGAGGGGAGATTTCTCTCCTTAATTTGAAGACATGCAGGCTGAGGGGGATACAACTGAGAACTGCAAAATCATGAAGGTAGTTGACAAAAGGAGAGCAGATTGTTAGTCACCAAACCGTGTAATACCACAAGTATGGGCACACACTCAAACCGCATGCAAGATACGTTTCAAACAACAAAAGAAATAATTTTATTTTGCAAACACAGCTGTAGTGAAATTTTGGTGATATGGGACAGGAGACCAATAATATCAGCAGGCTAGACAAAAAAAAAAGCAAGTTATAAAAAGAGAAATTTTTTTTTACAGATAGCCATTCCAAAATGGGTAAGGGAATGGCCACATATGTACCCCCTAGAGCAATCCAGTGACCGTGGATGCTGAGGAAGAATGAGGGGAATGCACAGATGAATGGCCACATCATGCCCTAGCTCCATGTAGTATTGCCAGCTGTTACTGTCCAAGGCAAAGATAGCTGTCTAGGTGGGCATTAGGTTTGACAGAAGAAGGTATTTCTTACACCTCTATGCATGAAGCCATGAGAAAAGTCACTGCCACTGTAGGCCTAAGAGCCCGGACTCACTGCAGGAGAGGCAGCTGGCGTGGCTTCCCCTGTAATCACCGTCACACCACATGCACTTTAAAACCTGTGCAGAAGTTATAATGAGTTAGGCATACACACTGAAGAACTGCTTCTGCCCCGCAGAGCATTGAAGCTAAATTCAGGATTGTTTCTGTTACATCCCAGTAGCTATAACTACTGAAGTTTTGCAAAAATTCCCTTGCTGTTTTTCCTTACATGCAGCTCTTGTCCATAATACTCCCTGCTCCAGAGGAATTCAGTGATGGCACCAGGCTTTGTCCCTGTTACAGTATGAACTTCTCCCCAAAACTTGCAACCAAAAACGTAAGCTCAATTTACCACTTCATAAAGGTGGTATCTAATAATGGCACACCTGTCCCACTCTCACAATACGAGACCAGAGACTTTAAAGAAAAAAAATCTGTCATGTGCTAGCACTCAAAGACATGCTGGCTTCTTCTGAGCACAACAGATTTCACCTGCTTCCTTCCTTTTCCTTTCAGATCCCACAGCTGTGACAGATATGTTACTAACATACACAGCACATGTGCCACGTGTCCTTTTATCTTCCTCCCTCCATTTCTACACCCCTGAAGTACTGAGAGGAAATTGAGCTGGACAGAGTTATCTGGATGTGTGCAAGGCCAAATCAAAGAGTCATGAGACCAGATGGATTTGCAATAGCTACTGCTCCTACTACATATTAAATGCCACCTCTTTTCCCAGAATTTTCCATAACATATGCAGTGGTCACCAGTCTAAACTTGACCAAAAAACTTACTCAGCTTCATACTATAGTGGAATGGGCGGGTGGATTTTGGAATATGTTTGTGACTTCCCAGGAAGCCATAAGAAAGATGGATCTAATTTTAGTGCAGCCCACTCCTTTCTCAAGTCTGAGGAAAAATCTGTTTCCATTTTCTCTGAAGCCTGCAAGGCAAGTAGGAAGGCACAAAATTTTCATCATAGAAATCTAAAAAAATATGACCATACACTAGCTCATTCTCAGCATTCCATATATAACCAGAAAGCATACTGTTGTATAACACAAGAAGACAAGCACTGCCCTACAGTGATAGAGATTTGATCTAGCTCCCATTTCAATGGCAAGTGGCCAGCTGGAATTTGTTCATAAGTATTTATTTGATAGCAAGATGAGTTACACTGGTCCAGTTGCCTAGAAAAGAAATAATTGGAAATTACAAGAGGAAATAACCTATTAAAGCCATCCATTTCCTCCACCAGGCACCATACAGGTATAATCCTCTCTGTACCCTTAGACAGAATTGATTTGACAGGGTTGTCTGAGATAGCAGAGCACTGGGCTAGAATCCTTTCCAGGGAAGTGTCAACTCTTCTAACACTGGGACTAACAAATAAGACAGTTGGGTTCTCAGCAGTGCAAAATAGTAGATCTTTACCAAGATCAGTTTCTCAAACTGAGCTATTAATGAAATCACCTCTCTCCAATGGCCTAAAAAAATTAATAATCAGAAAACTGTAGGATCCTAAAGTCATTCTGATTGTGTCAAAGGGAGAGCCATATAAAAGTATTCCTAAAACCAAACAAGCAATGAAATGGGAAAGAGACACGAGAAGACACTAGAGTGGGTTGAAAGTAACCAGGATCTGGCACCAGACATCAAATTCATTCCTTGGCTTCAGACATCTTTCAGGAAAGTTCTGCTTATAGAGGCTGACAGAAGAAGTTGCACTTATTGGAAATGTTCTCTAAATTTCAAGTTTTCTAGATTCTAAGTTAATCCCAGTCCATTTTTAGGAATTGCTTTACTCTTCATTGTCCTGCAGGAAAAACACTTGATCCTACACATTTTCATTCCTAACCACTAGATGTCACTCAACCCATTTCTGTCTCATGCCCACCACCACGGTAATTTACTCCCGAGGGGAAAAAAAAAAAAACCACAACACAAAAAAAAAAACACCATCCTGTNACCACCCCAAACAAACAAACAAAAAAGCGCTAAATAATCACTACGGAAAAATAGAGAACATGTCAAATAGGGCACAAAGTTTTCCCAAATAGAGCCTCTTTGTAAGGCAGAAGTAGCTTTCAAATACACCTAGGTCAAGAGGTTTTGAAGCTGAGACAGATTCAGCACCACTTTCAGCTGGAGAGGGTAAAAATCAGCTCCATAGTTGCAGGCACAGACTTATTAACTGTTCAATTATTTTCCAATTCAAACAGCAACAAAGTGATCAACTTGTGTGGAAAGAATCATCTCTTAAGCCTCTGCAAAGTCCTCTCAAAATGTGAGCCTTGATCCTTGCACTGTATTCCTTACCACAGAATCTTAAAATGTTTTGAGCTGGAAGGGACATTAGAGATCATCCATTTCCAGCCTCCTGCCTTGGGCAGAGACACCTGCCACCAGAACAGGCTGCTCAGAGCTCCTTCCAACCTGGCTTTCCTTGAACACTTTTGTGAATGGGGCAGCCAAACCTTCTCTGCTCCAGAGCCTCACCACTCTCGTAGTAAAGAATTTCTCCCCAGTACCTAAACCTACCTTCTTTCAGTTGGAAGCCATTCCTCCCTGTCCTGTAACTACATGTCCATGTCAAAAGTCCCTCTTCAAGCTCTCTTCAAGTCTTTCTTTAGGTACTGGAAGGCTGCTAGGAGTNGCTCAGAGCTCCTTCCAACCTGGCTTTCCTTGAACACTTTTGTGAATGGGGCAGCCAAACCTTCTCTGCTCCAGAGCCTCACCACTCTCATAGTAAAGAATTTCTTCCCAGTACCTAAACCTACCTTCTTTCAGTTGGAAGCCATTCCTCCCTGTCCTGTAACTACATATCCATGTCAAAAGTCCCTCTTCAAGCTCTCTTCAAGTCTTTCTTTAGGTACTGGAAGGCTGCTAGGAGTTCTCCCCAGAGCCTTCCCTTTTCCAGGCTGAGCAGCCCCAGCTCCCTCTGCCTGTTTTCCCAGGAGAGGTGTTGCAGCCCTCTGACTGTCTTCATGGCCCTTCTCCAGCTGAGGCCCCAGAGCTGGGTGCAGCACTCCGGGGGGAGGTCTCACCATCTCACCAGAGCNTGTCAAAAGTCCCTCTTCAAGCTCTCTTCAAGTCTTTCTTTAGGTACTGGAAGGCTGCTAGGAGTTCTCCCCAGAGCCTTCCCTTTTCCAGGCTGAGCAGCCCCAGCTCCCTCTGCCTGTTTTCCCAGGAGAGGTGTTGCAGCCCTCTGACTGTCTTCATGGCCCTTCTCCAGCTGAGGCCCCAGAGCTGGGTGCAGCACTCCGGGGGGAGGTCTCACCATCTCACCAGAGCAGACCAGAGGGACAAAGTCACTATGTACAGGTATATACCACATCTCTGTGATGCCAATAAGATCATAGCCCTGCAGGCACCGACACATCTCTAATTCCTCTCATTTATTCCCCACACTGCATGTAACTGCACAGATGTATTTAAGTTGGGCACCCCACCCCTATCCCAAGAAGTCAACTACCTGCCATCTCTCTCCACATACCTTATAAGATATTCCCTTGGAAAAGGTACCTTTTTAGTTTACAGCTAGTTTAAAACATGAATTCAGCTCTTTCTACTATACCTTAACTTTCATGAAACCCCTATCCTACCTGCAAAACCTGCAATGATAAATTCTGTATAAACAGATGTCACTGTATGACACCAAGTACATTTCATAGGATGCCTAAAAAAATATAATGCAAAACTGAATGTGAAAGTATAACTACTAGATTAGCAGGTTTTGGCAAATCAGGGAATATATGACAAGATTGTGAAACACTAACAGGGAAAGGGAAGGAGGGGAAATTGAGAACCAGGAGATTAACACTGACAAAAACAATGTGCCATTTGTTAATAGTGATACACCCTTTTTTTTAAATGAAACTTTTTATTCATACACTTCTAATACATTCCTCAATGTATTAGAATATTTAAAAATTCCTATATTCTTTTCAGTCTATGACTAACAGAGCAGATCAGTATAGTCCAACTGATCTATGCATTTCTACTCTAACATCAATAAAGCATTTCCAACAGTGAAAAGAAACTATTTCTTTAGCATGGCTAATCCTTTTGTAATCAGTCATCTCCAGTCCCCCAAAACATACCTTGCTACAGGAATTAACCTACTTAAAAAAAAAAAATATTGAAGTCTTTCCACATGCCCAGAATCGTTATTCACTTACAATTTATGTAGCCTAGAAACCAAAATAAAGAAGGTTGGCTTGCTGCTTAGGAGAAAACTCCCATACTGTGCCTGGTCTGCCACTGTCTTCCTGCAGGATCATGGACGAGTCATCCAGGACATGTTTACAGTTCACAGCAGGGAACAATGCAGAGTGCTCTGTGCTGCAGATTCCCAGCGTGGCACAGCGCTGCTGAACCTCTGTCAACCAGTCAGTACATGAAGGTATCACTGCCTGGCTCACCAGGTCAGTGATCACACCGCCTGCTCACGTGTCTTTACACCAACAATAAAAGCACTTCCTGGCTTTTCAGTCTCTTTTTCTCCATTTGAAGAGTGAGAAGAGTGGCCCTTCCATGTTTTGCAAAGATGCTGTAGGCATACAAGCAAGAAAACTAGGGAAGTGCAGACAGAACTGAGTACCAGGGAGGAGGGAACACATGCAGATCTCTAAAACCCATGCAGCACTTGAAAGTTGCTTTCCTGCAATAATTTTATCTTAGGCATTAGGGAAAAAGAAATTTTTAAAAATCTATTACTACTATCTGATAGAGTTGGAACTGGAGACACTAAGGACCAAGCTGAGAAGAGAAAACTGGTCAGGATCAATTTGACTTGGAAAATGATTAAAAATGTCTTAAGAAAATAGCTTTGCTCTTGGAAAGCGCCACCTAATTGACATTTCTTGAAGAAAAATAAATTTCTGCTGAGAAAGATTACTCAGGTTCAAGGGGGATTTTCGGAGAAAAGGGGAAGGCACCAATTCCAGGATGTACTGACAATCTGCAGGGTTAATGATAAGACAGGCAGATGTTCAAACTGCATGCACGAGACTTGGCATGGGGAATTAAACCTAAAGCTCCACATAAATTCCTGACCTTAGCACAGGAGAGGTGTCTTTTGCAAGTACAACTGAATGCTCACTGTAACCCCTATAAAAAAGGCTCACATGCTACACCAAGCTCAGCACACTTGTTTGAATGCAAGGAATGTCACATTTAGATTTCTATTTCACACAAAGCATTGTTGGGATTTGAAAGCAGTCCTTCCAAAAATAAAAAATAAATATCCCGTCTGTTGGTGTAGTCATTATTCTGTTTCCAGTTCAATCTTTCAGAAGTGTCTGTTCTGTACCAGTGTAGAACAGGAAAAAGGTTTTATGGGGATAGGAGCCTGTTTCCTCTCCATCTCTAGAAAATAATATCAGATAGACAGAAAGGAAATTAAGAATTTTATGGTAAAATTCTACCTTTATCCAAAAGCTCACTGGGGAAGTTAATGAACTTTAAAACTGGTACAAGTGTTCGCAATTTGTTTTCCACACTCCCTTCACAAAAAAGCCCTTTTTCTTCCCAGCTAAGTACAGTGCTTTGTACCTGTTCTATTTATAGCCATGCTCCTTTCAGTGAAGTTTGATGTGAAATCATATCAGTCTGTGGTCTTTCCTGTACACCCACTTTCAGTACTCAAAGCTGGAGTGGCTACAAGAGACCTGGAGAGGACTTTTTGCAGGTGCAGGATAGGGGAATGGTTTCAAACTGATAGAGGGTAGGTTTAGATCGGATATTAGGAAAAAATTCTTTAGTGCTGATGCACTGAAACAGTTTGCCCAGAGAAGTTGTGCAAGCCCCATCCCTGGAAGTGTTCAAGACCAGGCTGGATGAGGCTCTGAACAACCTGGTCTAGTGGAAGGTGTCCCTGTCCATGGCAGGGCAGTTGAACTAAATGATCTTTAAGGTCCCTTCCAACCCAAGCCATCCTATGATTCTGTGATAAATACAGAAGTCTCAAAAATATTTGCTGACATTTTAAAGCTTGTTTGGACCTAAGTATATTCTCTCTTAGGTGTGACCTACGCATGAAAAGAAATCAGAATGACTGCAGCTGAAGGAGTGGAGTCATTATATCAGTCCCTGTTGGAGTCATTCTTGGCTGCCAACAATACAGGGCTGTTCTGGCACTGCTGTGCCAAGAGATCTCCCAGGCAGACTGAACTTTGCATGTGCTGTAATCAAGTGACAAAAACTTTGCTGTTATCTGCATAGGTAGTCCTGATCAGAGCCAAGGCAAGAACAAATTTAGGGGCAAAGGTAGAATTCCTGCTCAGGGCAAAGATCCACTGCAGCACATGCCAACAGCTCAGCAGCACAGAGATCCCAGCAGGGCTTTCTGCACAGCAGACAACTTCACTGCACCTAAAGATGTTTAGGCTAAAGGGAGTACTGTGACCTGGAGAAAACTAAACACAGGGGGAAAACCACACTGATAAACACCATTTAGACAATGAGTTTCAACCCTCTATCCGTAACTGAAAAGTTAAAAAAATGGAAGGGGAAGGAAGAGGGGAAGGGAGAGAACAAACAACAAATTAAATACTTTTAAAAGGTAGTTCACCTAATTTTTTACAGGATATCCAGCGTGATACAGAGGCTCTGAACGACTCAAAGGCAAAGTTCTGAAAAATCAATTTAGAAAAACTACAGGTGCCTTTGAAAGAAGCATTCTAAACACACACAGAATTAAATAGAATTGGTATGTTAAAAACACTGAAAGAAACCCAACAAGGTTAGGTAATAGCCTCAAAGCTAAGTACTCTGGGAAGTAAATTCAGAAATATGCTGATTTGTCACATGAGGCTTTTCACAGAGCTCTTTCAGGAATACAAAAAAGGGAACCCAGTCTGAAACAGTGGCAGAAAAAGGAAATTAGTGCCACAGAGAACCTTAGATCACAAAAAGTTAAGCCAAGTTGGATGAAGACAGCACAACCCCTACTCATGCTCTAAGCAACATTCAGTGATACATAGAATCATGTAGTTTGGGAAAAAAACCCCTTAAAATCATTGTGATGTTCCAGTTCACACTAAGAAAATGTAACTGAATAATGGCCTAAAATTGTCATTAAGATGAAGAAATCTCTGCTAAGGGTTTTAATTGGTCTTATGCAAGATCACAAAGACATTGTATTTGAAGACTAAAAAAACTCAACACAAAATGACAACATAAGAACAAACGATTGTCAGAAGTAAAAAGAATTAAATAGTAATAAAAATCTAGAGGACATTATAAAACAAAGAGAACACTATCACTCACAATCCATGTATTCCATGTTCACAGAAACTAATTTTGGATCCTCTCTAATAGAGACAAAACTCTCACTTCACACACAAAAACAGAGGAAAGAATTTATTTCTCAGGTGGTCTGTACACAACTCGCATACTTTTATCAAATATTTTATATCATAAAAAATAACCCATTTATTCCAATAAGTTCTGCCTTGATTTCATTCTTTCATCAACATTATTTATTTTTTCACTAACAGCAAAACTTTACTCTGTCTCAAAGTTTCAGCCGTTTAAACCATTCTCAGGTGTGATGCACACAGAGCATTTGCACAGTCTTTCTCTACAGAGCACAGGTAAATGAACAATTTGTGTTGTTACTGAACAGAAATTGTGTGCCTTCTGGTCCCTCATCATCCTAGCCACAACAGTGTGCTGCCAGAAATGAAAGGCAGTGTTTAATGTGCATTACAGGTCCATTACATTACTAATTCTTTTAGTGATGGTCAGAAGGGAGGGATGCTGACTAATAATTATCCAATACAAACTGAAACAAAAATCCCTTGATAAGCTTATTTTGAGGTCTGCTGATACTTACCAGCTACACTTCCTCCGACTGATATTTGAGATTGTATTTTAAGACATGGAACATACAAGAATTCTATTTCACTTCTACCACGACTATTTTTACTTTTAAGAAAGAATAGTTGCTAACGTGCCAAAAATGCCAACTAATCTTTACCAAATCTCTGGCTGCAAGTCAGGGTTATTAGCATTTCCTCTAACAGGTAGAAAAGCTGAGGTTCAGAAGGAACATGAACTAGCAGCCCTGAATTAGTGCTGGAGCTCAGAACCAAAGCAAGCACCCTTGTCTCCACGGACAGCTGTGCCTGTTTTCAGCCAGGGGAGGCAATACAGCTCCAAAAGAAGCATTTGAAGTCTTTGCACCCTGTCTTTTCTGCAGTGCTGTTACTGGAAATACACCTGCCCCTCAAGCAAAAGGCAGATGGCCCCCATCAGGCCTGTGCCATTGCGTGAGTGGCACACTCCCAGTCCCTTGTCTCCAGAGGGACTGAGGACATGAGAGGTTATGAACTGTTCTTGCAAAAGGTGTCCATTCAGGGGCTGTAGAGTGATTCCCCTCACAGGAATTTGCTACCTCTTTAGATATAAGGAGTCAATTTCAACCAACCATCAATTGCTCCCAAGTAAAAGGCAAAGGCAATAAAAACCTTACAGAGGGGATAAATCTGCAGTGCTTAAGGTCCCCATTCAAAAGAAATCCTTATTCAGTGACTCAGATGTTTAAGTATTACAGAAGTTAATGTACAGTGTATGAAGTGATGCTGGTGATTTGTTTGGAAGGCAGAAGCAGGGATACACATTTAGCCTAATTTTCCTTAAAAAAAAAAAAAATCAACCTTTCAGTGTTTTGGGCAATGTTGAGTTCAACAGAAATCTGTGTTCAAGTATTTTGCCTTCAGAAATGATCTCATGTGAGCAATAGCCTACAGAGCACTACTACTGAAGTGGAATTTCTCTCTGAAATCCTCTACCCACCTCTGTAAACGCTATACCCTGTTTTCAGGACACATCAAACTCCATGGCAACCGGCATGTATTTCCCCTCATTTCCCCACACTGATTCTGAACCACAGCCTTTTGTTTGGAGTGCTAAATGCAAGTATTTTGAGATGCCCTTCAGAGAGTTCCTCAGCAGCTGGCCCTGTACTTGTGTAACTTGTACACATTTCTTGTACTTAGTGCTTAAATTACAGAACACTTTTATGTTAGAGCTTTCAACATGGATTAATACTACAGGGTGGCAGGAAAACATAGCCAGTAGTCCTGTCTACGGCAAGACATAGCCTGGCTCTTACAGATGAGAACACAGCTGTAGCAGGTACACACTGGAGAATACGCTTACAAATCTCCCGCAGCATGCAGAGAACCTCCCATGAAAGTTCACACTTCCCAGCACTGCAAGAGAGCTGAAACAAAACCAGACGATGAAGCAGAGCAAAACACTGGGTCTTTCACTTGTGGTGCACCTCCAGACCTTAGGTACGGTGTATTTTGGGTCTTTCCAGGCCGAAGAGCCCTGGAAGAAGGGCTCCACCCTTGAGGGGGACCGGCACACCCCTGGATGTGCCAGTGGATATGTGTGTGTGGATATGTAGCACACCCCTGGATAAGCGGCGCGGTTCTACAAGAGTCCATCCTCCAACATTGCTTTGTGCTACAGGAGCATCCGAAAACGCTCTCCACCCCGCACTGCTTCCTACCTGGAGAGCTCATCCCAGCTCTTGCATTCCCCAAAGCTATGTAAACACGGATACCTGCCCCAGGCTCCTGGCAGGGCTTTATCGCCGGCGGG
>VXBQ01014490.1:131060-161112 GCA_013400175.1 Phainopepla nitens | reverse complement strand
GCGCCCGCCTGCCCCCTTAGCAGGCCGGTCTCCCCGGCTCGGGAGCGATCCCTCGGAAAAAGGGGCCCCGGGACTGCTCTTGCCGGAAGCAAAGCCACGCTCTAACTCGGAGTGCGAGAGGGTGTCTGCGGGGCTCTGCCCTGTCTGGTGCGCCAGCAGCACCTTCTTCTTCTGCGGCCTTGCTGGAAAACGGACTTCAGGTAGCTAATGTGTGAGCAGCCTGGAGGGGGAGGGGGAATTGGGCAATGCCTAAAGAGAAAGACTGGATAAATGATGAAAAGATGAGGAGAGTTGAATTTAGAAGTGTCCAAGTACTTGAGGTGGTGGATTGAGACAGGCTGAGGTGAGCCTTTGAACCTGAAGAAATTCTATTTGGGTACAGTCTCTCACACCAAAAGGTATTCTGGTACAGAACTGTGTCTGTCAAAAACGACTTTTGATGCCAAGCATTTTAAGATGCATTTAAACACTTGCAGAGCTTATTGCTTATGTAGGGTCAGATGTGATTTCCAAGCACGTTCCTGGCCTTGCTGCAGAGAGCTCTACGAAAAGAGAAACCACTGACCATTTCACTGAGCCTTGTACCATACTGAAACATTTGAATGTGAATTCTTGTGATTGTTGCTATTTGTACTGCATCTCAGCTGGAGAAAAATCTCTCCCTTTTATTGGCATACTGTTACCAAAAGACACTGCAAACATTTGGTGTGTCACTCCACTGGTGGGTTATAAGAGTATTCCCATCACTCTGACAGGGCAAATTCAGATACAAAAAGAGGAAGCTTTTTCATCTCAGGCTTTTTTAGCAAGGACTCACCTCCTTGGGAAGGTAATATGAAGTATGGAAGAACATGCTATTATATAGTGCACAGACAATCCATACTGCTTTCCATGAGGAATTCTGGAGAAGCATGTGATACCACATCCTTTGTGCAATAAAGAATCATAGACATCTGTAGCAGCAACTGGAACAAATCCTGAGTCCTGATTACAGTCCCTATTCTAGCTCCATTAGACTTTTCCTTCCTTTTCAGATTTCCTTCCTTTCCTCTGACTTTGTCCTGAGCCTAGGTGAAGGCTGAAAACATGTTTCAGATCAGTCAGAACGCACACTACCTAATTTCCTAACCACAAGGACTGATTTGGCCAAAAAAGGTGAGGGAAATGGAAGAAAGAAGCTGACAAACAAGACTCCAGTGAAGGACAGGGGGGAAATGCAATGTTCAGTCCCTTGTTTTGGTGAAGACCTTCCACTTCCAGTTGTCACTTTATAGTCTTCATCCAAGAGGGTTACAGTCAGGGGACGCAAGCAGTCTGAGCTCTCGCAATAAGAGGCGAAATTGGGCTGTTTGGTTTTGGGTTGTTGAGGGGTTTTTTTGCATCTGCCAGCACCCCTGGGAAATAGATCTATAAACTGTATTCAGCACTCTGCCATCTGAGATCCCATTCATTCCCAAGCTCACTTGGCATATAGCTGGGAGGATACTGAAATTCAGGAAACCAAAAGGATCATGAGCTCTGTTTCCTTAACTCCTTCTCCCCTTTAGGGATGTATTTTTTTTCTTTGAGGGCTGCTTGTCGCCACTTGTCTCTGTGCCATCAAGTTTCTTTGAAAGGCTGGTGCAACAGATGAGAATCAGGGCAGTAAGTGTACTCTGCAAGGCTAGCTTCCTTTGAAAAGCCAGGTTCTCTCCATGTACTGGAGGGTGAGTAGTCCTTTTTAGGTGTTGGGAATGGGACAGTGACTTGCCCACTCCGAAATTTTGGCCATGGATCGTAGCCAGCATTGGGTGTTGGGGGAAATAACTCTCAAAAAACCTGTCAATAAACTAAAATACTATAAAATGATGACTGGACGAGGCGGTGATTAGACGTATGTTTTCAGATCAGCTTCAGGGGCTGTGTCTCACTGGGGTCTGAGAGCTCAGAGAGCTCCTCTAGTCTCCACTTCCTTCCAGTGGAAGGAGTGAGTGGGCATCAAGTGAGCAGGCTTGAGAGTGAGCTCTACGTGTAGGTTGTCTTCTTTCCAGCAACAGGGTGGGGTATTGCCTTGCTTCAAGCTGCTGGAACCATCAAATGGGTCCATGCTGAAAGTACAAAGTGATGTGTGCTTAGCTCATAAAGAAATTATGGATTTTAAATGAGATAATTATGAGGGCAAAGACAGGAAGGGTTGCATCTAATGGATTCAGACCAAGAGAGCCGGAAAAAAAAGAATCTGTTTTTTTCGGTCAGGCTCTCAACCAAGGCTGATAATTGCTCCTGTGTTATTTGCAGAAGGAAGAGTAGGGAGGTGCTTGGATACAGAAAAGCACCATAAAAGAAACTGTTGCTAAATGAGGCTGGCCAGAAGAGCACCTCTGTGATACCGATAAGGGTGGAGCTTTGCCTGTGCCTCGCTCCCACCTGCCTTTCCTCACATGCAGCACGGCCCAGTTAGTATAAGAAAATCTCAGTTGTTCTCTGGATCCCCTTTCTAAAAGCAGAGCCCAAATCCATGCATATAGACAGCCTGCCAGGATGCACGAATCTAGGGGTGGGGTGATGCAGCTACTCCACACAAGTGATGAGGGATCAGGGGTGTGTTCATTTGGTCTGCTAACCCTGGCAGAGGTTATATACTTTGGGAAATCTCGGCTCTCTTCCTTGCTCTCTCCCCAGCTTTCAGAATAGCCAAAGGGAAGTCAAAATAAATCTGATTGCCTATCTTTTCTGTTATAAATAAGTTCCTCTCTGCTTTCTGAAGGACTATAATATTTATAGCTCTTTTGAGATGTGCAGTGGATGATGCTGGGGAAGAAAAAAGTGTAAGGATCTCTCATCCCGTCCGTGTGGAATTGAGGGATGGAGACCTTATTCATCTTCTTCTGCTTCTATTGCCCTAGTAAAATGCTATAGACCTGATGCAAAAAGAAACTGTGGCCCAGTCTGGGCTGCAGGCCCAGATCTGAGAGAGAGCACAGTGTACTTTCATCAGTTTAATTACCTGAGGTGCAGGAGGCTCTTCCACATTAACTAGTCCCCTGCTGAACTGATTGCCAGTATGCTGTCTCAGTGTTGCACAGTCCTTTGAGGAAAAGGAGATCTGGGGGTCTGTACTAGCAAAGGGAGGAGGAACTACCCCGAATCATTAGTCTGTGCTGTCAACATGCACTTAATCTGTCTGTCTCCACTCAAAAGCGTGAAAGTCTCCATGCTGAAGAAATGAAACAAAGTTAAATAGTCAGCCTGCCCTGATTGTTACCTCTTTCGTTGTTTCTGCCTGGAAATTATTTCCTATGACTCAGTGTGTCAGCTCACAGCATCCCAACTGACTCAGCTTGTGCACTTCCAGAGATGGCTCCGTTCCTGTGCCGCTCTCTGGAGCCTTCCCTGCTCCCGCTGCAGCGGAACGAACGCGGTTTCACAGCTGCTCCCACCGCGGCTGTGCTGCCCCCTGCGAGCGAGGCAGGCGGTGCCTCCGCTTGATGCGAGAGGCAGCACCAGCCCAGCTCAAGGTGAGGCGGTCTCCGGTCCTCGCACCGCGGGGGAGCACAAGCAGAGCGCAGCCGTGTGGCAGCCAGGCCGGGGAACTGATCTGGCTCAAAACTACCCATGCTGGCTGGCTCAGCTTTCAGCTGCTCCAGGTGCCTGACCTGGTTCACCAGTCACTTGTGCCAACACGGGACAGAAGGAGGAGGTGTATGGAAATGAGCAGCCACAGAAATACATGTGAAGGCTGCACTCAGCAGTACCACTGGCTACGAAAGCACGTCCTGCAGAGGCAGTTGTGCACAGCAGAGTGGAAGGCTCAAAGGAAGAACTGGCTCTGACTCACTCTTTCATAGCTGTGGATAGGCCAGCTCTGGGGGAAGTCTGAGGAGGAACTGAAATGTTAAAAGCCAAACAGCTGAGAAAAGATGCAGTCTGATATTAGGAAGGTGCATGCAAGGCATGAGCTATCCTTCAGAGAGAAAATATTGGGCTGTTTCTCCAAGACTGTCAGTCGTCCCAAACTTGTGTCTTCTCCTTTTCATTTGTCCCATGGACACATCCCTCCTCTTTCCTTAGACACATTTTCTTGGCTGCTGACAAGACGACAGTTATCCCCTGTGGAGGAAATGGTGAGGAAAATCTGACTGGACCCATAAGGCTGAGGCCTCAGAATGGGACAGCAGTGTGAAAGGTGAACATCCAGAAGTCATTCTCTGACCAGACGCTGCAGGGCAGGGAGTCATGCTGTCAAGCCTGTGTCCTAGTCAGTGCCAACTCACCTGAAATGCCAGGAAGCAGTGAAGGACCTTTCTACCCTTGCTTGCAAGACTGTTCCACCCTCTGGTGATTTCATTGTTTTTGCCTCTTTCTTTTATTTTTGTTTCGTGCCTTTCAGTTTCAATACTGAAATGAGGCCACACTCCCTCAGATGATAGCTTTCCTCTCTTGTATCTTGCCTTGTCAGTTAATTTTACCTATTTCATCCAATGTAATGTTGCATAAATGCAGGATCTTTCCACACAGTTTCTCTTGCAGCTCTGTGGTGATGCCTCATTCTGAATCCCTTCTCAATTTCCATTGTGGAAATAGAGGAATGTTTCTGGTGTGGTCACTTTGGGCCGCAAAAAGGGTCTGGTTTCAGAGGAACATGCTCCCTATAGCTATGTGCCACTGAGTTCAGCAAGAAGCTGCAGAGGTTTGGAAGTAATGATGTATGTTCTGCTCCTCATTTCAGATTCCCATACCAAGTGTGCCTGTGTTCCAGCCGTCCACCCCCATCCCTGAGCGCCTGGAAGCTGTACAGCGCTACATCAGGGAGCTTCAGTATCCTTTGCTGTCACCTTACTCCTCACTGGTGTGATAACCCAGCAAGAAAGAGCAGGAGGACTTTCTTTCCCTGTGACAAACAGAAAAGCTCCTTCTGTTGTAGCTGGAGGAGAACTGCAACTTGTTCCCTGAAAACAGGAAGCTGAACTTGGGATAACGTTTTGTTTTGCTGCTCTGTTTCTTTTCTTTTTTGGCCCGAGTTACCTTCTGGTTCTGTTCACTGCATGGAATAAATGGTTTCTGTCAAAGGCCTTTCCCCACTACCCACTCTTCTAGGTCAGTGGCTTTACAGTGGTATTTCATTAAAAATGCACATATCTGAGATCTGACAGCCAGGTGTCACATGTACTGCAAACTGCATGCCTCATCGTTAAGGTGTGGGTGAGTTGTGCTGATGGCAAACCTTCTCAGGTGATCCTACTCAATCACTCTGCTCTGTCTAAACAACACTCAGCCACCCTGCTTATGTGCATCTGTGGTATGCTGCCCCTTTATATGCAGAGCTGCCTGTGTGGCTGTGTTCTGGGAAGGAGATTTCTCCATTCCTGTTGTGCTGGAGAGCAGGTATATGCCATGCAAACACAGTCTAATCTCACTGATGAGATACAGATCTAGCTCTGGCTTCAGCCCTAATTCAAGGTAAGAATGCTGACTTTTTGGCATCTTTCACCCATCCAGGGTGGTTGTGCTCTGGATTTGATCCCAGTCGATCTTAGAATAAGGTACCATGAATGTTTCATTGCTCCATGTATTATGTGCAGATTGGAGCAGGAAGAGATTTATCAAAATATTCTGCCCTGGTAACTGGAAAGCTGAGCAGAGCATGTGCTGTCAGCATGAACCTTTGGGAACTGGAGTGGAAACCTGTGTGTGGGTATGAGGAAGAGAAGAATTGACAAGGAAATACAGCGGAAGTAAGGAGGAGTTATAAATGGGAGAAAGGCAGGTAGGGATTTTCTTGTATTGCTGCTACATTTGTGGGATCATGACTTTGCTGTGAGAATAGTAAATAACATGAAAATCCTTCAGATAAGTTTTCTTCAAACTCTACTTTCCAAGCTGCCAAGCCCTTAACTTCTTGCTTCCAGGTACAATCACACTGGGACACAATTCTTTGAGATTAAGAAGAGCAGACCTCTGACTGGGTAAGTGCTGGCAGCCTCTACAGCATTTAATTCTTTCTTTGTTGTTGGAACCCTGCTATAAACACTGCTTTTTCTCCATCCCCTGTCCAAGGTCTAGTGGCACTCAGGGCTTTCAGTACTGCAGCTGCATCCTGCTTTGGGTAACTTTATTGTCTGTAGCCTGGGGCATAGCTGGGCAGAGCTGTGTCTGGTCTTTCTCAAGAAAGACAGTAGGGTTGTTTTGGTTTTTTTTGTCATGAATCAGTAAATCCAGTAAGCCAAAGATAATGTATTGCAAAAATGTGCATATTCTGCCTGCTTCTAATTGGAATGTAACTATATGAACTTCTGAAGGATTCTGCAGTTAGGTCCTGCTCTACAAAATCTTTGTGAAAACCAAGTATCTTTACAGGTCTGACTTCACAGCTCCTGTGAGTGCCTCTGCAGAATCTAGGCTCACTAAGCTTTTGGTGACTCATAATTTGAACAAGAAAGGGTATTCTCCTCACTGCAGATTTTGGGAACTGCTGTGCCCCATAAGTTCCTGGCAGTAAGCACTTGATGTTCATTGACTCTCTTGAAGAGCATATGGAGCATCTCCCAAGACTGGCTTCTTACTATTGCTCTAGTCCATAGATTTGTGTGAGTCTAAATGCCTTGTTCTGTAATCAGTTCAATGTCTCCTCCAGGGTACTCACTGAACAGAGGCTAGGGTTAATGCCAGAGAAGAAGGCTTTATTGTCCTTGAGCCTTGTGGGGCAAACACTGCTGGCTCTTGGCCCTTTTGAGGGTTCTACTTGTGGACACATTGTGCTGTGGTCTCCCTGAGAACCAGGCTGGCCAGTAAGCAGTTTTGCTGCAACCCACTGAAGTGAATTCCTTGGAAGTAACACCAGCATGTGGCAGAGACCTGGTTTGGATTTAATATCTTCTTAAAGAAGATACTTTATTCTCTTCCCTATCCTCTGTGGGCCACCTTCTCTCCTGGAAACCTACCTTACAAATATAGTGCAAAAGGGCTGAACTGGCCACATTGCAATCCACAAGCAACTGTCCTCAACTCTAGCAACTCTAACTGTCCTCCTCTTTCCCTTGTCCCACTCTGCAGGCTGATGGACCTGGCCAAAGAAATGACCAAAGAGGCCCTGCCAATAAAATGCCTGGAAGCTGTGATCCTGGGAATGTATCCTTTCCTCCTGGAGCTGTGCATGTCTGCCCATCCTTGTGTTTTTGCCTCTGCTCGCTTGCTTGTGATACTTTGAGGGTGGTGATAACATTGGTCACCAAGGCCCACATTCCTCTTTCTTTCCTCCCCAGTTCTCCCACAAACCCCCACCAACGAAATCCAAATCCAAGCAATTTTCTAAAGTATCAGAACTAGTCCTTTAGAATTGCTCATCCTTCACCAAGAAGGGTGGTGCTGCTCTGGTCAGCCATATAAGATTGTAAAAGATAAAAGAACATCTAATGAGGAGCAAAAACACTAGCTAGAGTTAGGTCAGCAAATCCTTTGTGGATAGCATTGCTCCCTTACTGCCTGCATGTGTTCTGCATTAAAATAACTTATGGATCCTCCCCAACTTCTAATTCCAGTGTATGTCACTTACTAGCTTAGGCAATACCTTTATTAGTTCTAGATATGTGTTATCTTTAAGTACACATCTTTCCTAGCTATCTTCCAGGTTTAGTTTGTGGTACTTGGGCTTTAGGTTCTTCATGCACCTGGAGGGACAGAGATGGTGAGTGAATGGTTCAAAAGCAGAGGTTGGTGAGTTTTTATCCTGAAGATGTACAAAACAGTAGCTAGTGAAACAGATTAAAACAAACCAAGGAACAATGCTGCAGTGTTAACAGTTTGGGAGCTATGGAATACAGTACGCTTAAGGTGCTAGCATTGCAACTTCTGCATCCCAGAACTGCCTCAAAATTAACTTCTCTTTGTTGACTGTCTCCTTGAAGAGGCCAAGTCTGTTCTCCCCATAACCCAGATGGCAGTAGGGCAGCCTGCAATGAGCCGGGCTCTTGACCTGCAGAACAAATCCTGTCTCTGTGATGCCTGAATCAGTGGGGAGTCTGGGAGGGTCTGGAGCGGGTTGGAGGTGTCTTGTCAGCAAACTGCTGCCACCGGTTATTTCCTGACTAGCGGCTGCTGTCAGTTACCTCACCAACAACATGACCACACTGGACCGTTTCCCCATCAGCTTCAAAACGCACTTCTCAGGGAACTACTTCCGACACATCGTGCTGGGGGTGAACTTTGGCGGCCGCTACGGGGCACTGGGCATCAGCCGGCGCGAGGAGCTCATGTACAAAGCGCCTGTCTTCCGCACACTGAGCGAGCTCATCTTCGACTTTGAGGAGGCCTATCGCCGCTGCTGGCACACTCTGAAGAAGGTGAAGCTGGGCCACTGCGTGTCCCATGACCCACACAGCGTGGAGCAGATTGAGTGGAAGCGCTCCATCCTGGACCTGGACAAGCTAACCCGCGAGGACTTTCGCAAAGAGCTTGAGAGACACGCCCGTGACATGAGGCTGAAGGTGAGCAGCAAGGATGGAGTAACTCACTGCCACAGCCACTGTCTTGCCTGGCTGCTGGTGTACTGTGGGAATGAAATGACAGGAAACTCTCCTAGGTGTAGTGTGGGAATGAAGTGACAGGAAACTCTCCTAGATGTGTGGGGGAGAAAGTGAATTGGAGGCTGGGACCTCTTTTTTACTGAATACCACGTACTGTATACAGGCTGGTCCCCTAATGGATGCTCGTGCAGCGCTGCAGTTGTGATTAGACTGGACTGTATACAGTCCTTTGGAGCCATAGCTGTCACTGTAACTTGTTTTTTTCTGGCTTTTGCATTTTTGCACTTGCCTTGCCTTTTTTTCCCCCATATAATAAATCATTGTTAGTTTTTGTGGGGTTTGTTATTACTCATATCGGTTTTCTGCTCATGTAGCTCTTAATTTTATTTTTCTGGCAGATTGGGAAAGGAACTGGACCACCATCTCCCACCAAGGACAGAAAGAAAGATGTGTCCTCCCCACAAAGAGGTCAGGCCAGCCCCCATCGGCGAAACAGCCGTGGGGACCGACGGTGAGTGGGGCTGCTGGGCAGGAGACCTATCTAGAACATCTCTTACTCAGACTCCACCTTGCTGTTTGGTTTTGGATCCTTCTGATGTCCTACTGAGATTCTTTAGGACAGTGGATATTTCTCTTACCTGCAGGAGCATTCTTCCCATGTCACTGCCACTGTGAGTTTATCATTGCTTAGGGAGTTGAGGGCCCAGCTGGGTTTTTTTGCTCGCTTGTTTTGGCAGGGAGGAGGAAGGCAGCTCAAACAGACTGTGATGGTGGTAGCTGACTTTTAACCTTATGCATGGGTCTGAGCTCTGGTGTCTCACAGACCTGTGCCTCAAAGAGATTCCAGAAATTATTCTGCTGTCAGCAAGATTGTTTTCCTGATAATAACCTGAGGTTCCAGAGTGGACCTCCTATTTCCTAACTTGCATTCTGTTCTGCTGAGATCATTGGTAGAATTACTGGAGGCTGCAGAATAGTCCTGTCCTCAGTAGTGCAGGATCAGTCTGAAGCTGTGTGTACCTTTCATGTGCTGCCATCTCTACGTGCAGCATCACCTGACTGAAAACAGTTTCTGAAGAGTTGTTACCCTCTTTGCTTACAGGCCATCTGGTGAGAAGAAGCCTGCAGATTCCAAAGCCATGCCAGACCTCAATGGGTACCAGATCCGGGTGTGAAGAGAGCTGTGCCTTGTGTGCCTGGCTCCACGGACTTCTTGCTGGCCACAGTTGGGACCTGGATCCACCTGCAGTGATTCTGACAAATGGGACAGGGGAGTGGGAGAAAAAGGGAGTGCTGTTTTTCCCAGGTACTTACTAGTGGGCCAGTCCCAGAGCTGGATCCCATGGGTCCCAGAGGATTCGCCTGCCTGTTTCTGGGAGAGGTGACCATCTTAATTCACTTAAGTATTTTTAAAAAAAAAAAAAGGAGAAAAAAAAAAAGAAAAAAAATCTGTACATTAGTGGGAGTTTGCTTCAGGAAGAATATGAAGTGAGTGGGGTCAGTGGACTTGCTGTCTTTGCCTTGACAGCAAGTAGATGAAGCATCTTATCAACAGTACTTCTTCCCTGTGGGCACAGAAGTCTTCAACCCCTGCACGGCCTGCAGGCCTGAGGGAGAAGAGATGCTGGAATGAGATGGCCCCTGAATCTTGTACAGAAACTCCTGGTTTTGTCATTATGAACACTTTGTTTATCATTGCTCTTGTGAGAGGTAGGTCTGAATTTGCTCAGCCTGATTTATTGACCATACAAAGTCTTCTCATCCAGAAAAAACACATCTTGTATGTTTAATCCTGCCTATTTCAAATCATTTCATTGTCTCTAAGGGGGCAGACAGTGGAATGCTGGTGAACTGTTGCTGTAGGTCCTTTGGTGGTTGAGGGGATCAGGATATGCCTGTACCACTGATGCATGAAAACAGGCACAGAGACCTCAGTTGTTCCAGCAATGATGATGGGGCAGGTGGGGGCTGGTGGAAAACCTGAACTTCACATCATCTCTTCACCAGCCTTCTCTCTATTAACTTCTAGTGTCTGCTACTCAGAAAGCTTGTGGCAGGCACTTCAGTTACTGAGGTACAAGTTTTAAGAGTAAATAGTTAAAGAAGGATGTAGTAATGTGAACAGGTTTTACAAGCATTTTTTTCCTTTCCACAAGGCTCTTGCTCCTTCCTCCTTGTAGTGTTAGTGCCAGAGTTAAATACACCTGTTTGTGAGAAGCTCTGCTTGAGGAAATTGCAGCTGCTTTCCTGACAGCTCACCCTGGAGCCTCCTGAAAAGAGTTCCCCACCCCAGTGCCAGAGCTAGGCTTGTGTTCTGGCTCTTTGAAAAGCTGCAGTATGTAACAGCACCACTTACACTAACCTTCTCCAAAGGGCTGGGCTGGCCCTTTCTGCCATTTGTGGCCTTGACTTCCTATGCTTCTGGGGGAGTGTTGTACTTCTGATTAAGCAGTGATGCTTGTCAGAAATCTGGAGTGTTGTCACACCTCTGTTTGAGGCCTAGGGCACGGGAACAGTGGGATTTCCAGAAACCAGAACAGCATGGTCTTAAAATGATTTGGATACATGGATCTAGGGGATGCAAAAACTGAGGTTGGGAGTGGGAGTATCCTGGAGAGAAACAGTCTTGTTTTATCACAGCAGTGACAAGGAGCTAAACTTCCTGAAATACCACATATTTACTTTTGTTAGAACTGGGCTTATTCTTTCCTTTCTTTTTTTGTTAGAAACATGATGGAGCTTAGCTCTGCTAGTTCTTTTGCTGCAGTATTCCTGTGCCACATCTTCATAATAAGCAGAGCTATTTTGGTGGCAGAGAATGGGTTCTTAACCCCAAACAAATCAGCTCTTCTGCCTAGTTAAAGCAGTTAATCCTCAAAGCACCACCCACAAGCGATTTAACTCGGGCCTCACAGGTTGCTAATTGTCCATCCTTAACTGTGATGTAACGTGCAGGGCGTATCCACACCACTGCAGTCAGTCCTTCCAATCTCCCTTTGTAGTCTGTACTTTTCTGCTGTGCTGTACAACCAGGAGGAAAATCTGTAAGAAAGTGGCAGAATTTGCTGCTGATCCAAGAGAAGGTTAGTCAGAAGAGGATGCCAGTTTCCACAGTGCAGTCAACACCTGTCTACTCCCTTATATTCCAGCTGCATGCAGCAATTGAAGTTAACGGTGGCAATGAGCCCAGCACCCATTTGAACATGTCCTCTGGTCATTTTTGTGTGGCTGTAAATGAACATATTTAGTGTCTGGATGCTAATGATGATGTTAGCTGTAAAGGCACCACAGTCACCTGTAAATAATGTGGGCCACTTGGAAGCCACAAACTGCCTTTGCATAATGTTTGCTATGCAGTGGACTGAAAGTTCAGATGCCACTGTGAATCATATGAGAAATACAAGCAGCAGTCAGCAAGGGGAAATTGACTGTCAGGTTTTATTAAAGTGGATGAAATCCAGAATTTTTAAAAAAGTTATAAAAGATGCCTAGAATGCATCTTCACCGTGACTTTGTTTAGGTGATTGGTTAGTTAATTCAGGGTAACTGGAGAGCTCTTGAGAGTAATTAGTAGTTTAACACAGAGGAACATTGCATAACTGGACAGACTTGAGCATTTTTAAGATGGGAAGGGGAAATGCAGGAGTGGGAGGAAGACTTTACAACAGATGAGACAAGTGAGGAGTCAGCTGCAAGTTAATGATTCTTTCTTGAGAGCAAGGCAAGAGGGGTTTTCAGCACTGTTACATCACCAAGGCAGACACGCTTAAAACAAAATGCTTTGTTTGACTTTGTAATTAAGTGCTTTCCTGCAGGATGTAACTGAGGCCAATAGCTTAGAAAACCAAAGGAAATGGATGTTTAAGATATGAATGACAGGTAGAGTTCAAGGTCTCTAAGCCCTCAGCTGCAGCTAGACAAGAACATCCTCTTTCACGATTTAATTGCACAATTATATCTGTTAGGAAGTATTTCATTCTTTGCTTGTATCTAATGTTGATTAACTTCTCAAGATGGACACAGGAGGAGACAAGTGCACTCTGCTAGGGTTACTATTTCAAGCCTTCTACTGTGTTCTCTGTGTTGTAGAATTCTTGCTCCTTATTGTTTCTGTATTTCCAGTTTAGCAGATGGTTCAAGAAACTGGAAAAGGACCACAGAGTTCTCCCCTTCTTCCCTTGCTCCCCCATCTTTGTAACAGGATGAATCACTTCAATACAAAGCTTTGTTTCCTTCCTAACAAACAAGACCACATCCTTCCATGAGAGAGGGGATCAATGCAATCTAGCTGTAAGAAACCAGAGGGTACAGTGCAAGAAAAACTTTAGCACTTTGACTTTTTTCCTCCCTCATCTACTTGCTCTGGTTTCTGGTCTGTCTGCCTTTAACCATAAGGAAAAAGGCTGTTGATGAGAGACTTTGGAGCTATGGAGAAGGAATGACAATGTAACTCATACTCCTTTAGTGCCTGCAGAACAAGAAAGATGGATCTCAGAGAGTTCTATTAATTTCTTAATCCTAAATATTACCAGGGTCGCTCATGTGATGTAAATTTCAGTGTTCAGTAGGTCTCACCTGATGTCTGTTCTGCAGTACAAGTCCTGTGAGCTCTGTGGAAAGGAACCATGTTCATGCACTAGGAATGGACAGACACTGCCTGCATTGTATGCAAAGCCTGTGTGAGCTTTGAAACACTTCAACAAATGCTGACCTATTACTGGTGAACCTATTCTAAATGTAATGCAAACCTTGAAACAAGAGCCCCTCTTTATACTTTTATCTAGACAAGTCCCTTGATACCTGGCCAACTGCAATTTTTTTAATGGGCAGATTCATTAATGAGCAAAACTTTCTGCTACAGCATCACTCTGATACAAACTTTGTATATTAAAGAGCAGAGCTGGGTGTCCATCAGTATCAGTCTGTGACACACTAGCCTTTTTTTTTAACTGGTAGAAGCTAAAGGAGTCTTTAGGAACGTGAGGTGTGTTAGCAAGTGTTTTAGGTGGGAGTGGAGTGATTTTTTTTTCATTTTACCTGTGGGCCTGGGTATGGGTCAGTACAGTAGTATCCTTGGATCTGTCAGAATAAATGACTCCAGAACTGTACACGTGTTCACGTAGTAGCTGTATTGCTGTTTTCAAATCTGCTTAACATGATGAATTTTAAGTATTTCAGGTGAAAGCCTTAATCAGAGCCTGCCCCCTAAGGTAGGCTCCTGTGTGGTGTTGTATTGACTGGAACATGACTGTTGTTAAAATTTCAGAGTTTAAGAAACCATAACGACCAGAAGCTCCTGTCTGCCAAAGGGCAAGAGTCTGGATTAGATTGGCTTGACCTTGCTCCAGTGGCTCTGGCTAATCACTTTGGGTGGTTGTTTAGCTACCTGCTTCTGAGTGAAGTATTTCAAGTGGTGCTGATGCTCGACCAGTAGGTATAGGCAGGGTGTCCCAGGTGTACTGTGTGTGCAGGTCTGGCTGAAATAACACCACACATTCCAGTGGCCTTGCACTGTTGTCCTGACAACATTTAGACCTGCATTATGGATTTATAATTTTACTTAACGAAGCGAGTGCTGTTCTGGCTTGATGTTTGATCTCCCAGAGCTAGGTGGAGATGCCCCCTCTACAGGCAAGCTGAACTCCTTAGGGAATTTAATATTTTTGTGTGTCTTCTGAGCAGGTGTTTACTTGTATCACAACCACTCTCCTTCAGTGGTGCCCTGGCCCTTTCTGCTCAAGAGAAACTCAGTTTAGGCCCAGAAGGCTACAGAATCCCCCATAATCTCTGCAGAGCAGAGTTTCCCTCCAGGTCAGGGTTGAGATGGTGCTAGTGGGACCAGGGCGGTCCCCTTCCATGCACATCAGTATTCTACTTCAGCACTGATAGGGTGCTCCAAAACCATTTACATTCTTATCACTGGTACAGCTCAGAACTAAGAAATGGAAAGTTTCTTTCTTTAAGAACAGTATCATGTGTGTCTTTTTGTAATTAATCAGTGTGGTTCTGTGTTCTTACGTAGCCAACACAGAATTTTTATTTAGATTTAGTTTTTACTGCATTCCCCGTGGCCCTCATGTTGATACTTCTTCCTGCTTCCTTTGACACTTAGACAATAAAATTCCCTCTGTACTGCTGTCAGCTTGTGCAGAGAAAACGAGTTGTCTGTACTGTCCTTCTTTCTGCTTTAAACCTTCCCATCACATGTTAGCTGAGAAGTCAGAGGGACAGCCCTGACTGCTGGTGTCAGGAAAAAAAAAAGATGTCCTTTACTTGCTACTAATGGATGTGGAAGAACCTTCATCTTCCTTTAATCATCTGAACAGGTGAGTATGTCTGTGCACACAGAGGCAGTTGCCAGAGTAAATAAGTACATATGTGGCTGTTTAGCAAAGGCCAAAATTTACATTTTCCTCTTGAATTGCCATCAGTCAAGGCTGGATGGGGGAAAAATATCAGTGCAGGCAGTGTCAAAAATTTCAGTCTTACAATACTGTTACAAACAGTACTGTAAGGGTTAATACAAACCTCTTCTTGCACTGCTCAGCTCTTCAATGTACAATTCAGTCTCCCTTCCTGGCTTGAAAAGCAATTCTGCTCAAAGTCTTAAGTGACCTTCCAGACTAATGACCTCACTAGGACTTCTCAAGACAAATGCTGGGTTAATAAAGGACAGTCAGCTGCAAGATTCAGTGCAAGGATCCCCAGCAAGGGGATCCAACTTTATTCAGGCTATCATCTTTCAGGCATAACATACCCCTTCTCTCCAGGGAAATGAGTAATAGCTGGGACCAGGGCCAGGATGCAGGCAAGCCTACAGTGTGTATAGGAAAGGAATAAACATTCCCTGACCTGTTACTCCAAAGAGAAAGGCACATGCAATAGTCCATCTTAGCCAAGCTAATTATATGAACAGCTTCTGCCCTGAGGGAAAGTAATTGCACAGTTCTAAACATCTACTTCAGATGCTTGCTTGAAAACACCCTGTGCTCCATGTCTTACAGATTTTGCTTTAACTCAGGTAACTCCTATATCCCCTATGGAGGTACAGATCAGGGTATTACTAGACAGTGGAGTGAGAACAGCAAAACAGTGATGTGGCCACAGACTTTCTGCTCCTTCTTACATCAGGCTTTTCCCCTGCTAGTGGTTGTTCCTGCAGTTTTAGGTTTTCAAGTCAGTTAGAACTTATGCTGCTTGAACCTTAAGTGGAAAATCTTTATTGTAGGAAGGATAAACAACAGGTTGAAGCAGAAAATTAAAAAAAAAAAAAATCCCATCAGTTTTTACACTGAGAGGCCCAAGACTTAAGGCTCTCACATGTCTAAAAGCACACAGAAATTCATTCATGAGAGAGTGAGACTGAGCCTTAAGAGCACCATTCATGCAGAGACTGCAGGATTATGGCAGGCAAAGGCATATGACATGCTGTGGATAGCCAGCCATTACAGAATTAAGTTGACTCAGCCATGTTTGCTTTCCTGGATTATATTTTTATTTTGGCAAAGAGTGAGTGCCATCCTATCTCTAACCTCATTTTAAGGGAGGAAAGGAGGAGAGGAATAACTACAGAGTAACTACTGCATTCATCTATTTCCGTCCAAGAGCAGTCCCAGACACTAGCCAATAACTGAATATATAGAATAAATATAAGTAGAGCTTTGCATCCAGAAAGAAAAGAACAAAAAACTGAATAAAATTGCTAAGGCTTAAAGCCAAGTCTTTTTTTTTTTTGTTTTTTTTTTGGGTGTGTATAAATTAAAGACTGGATGGAACAAATACATCCTTTGTTGTAGCACAAGCCAGTGTCTAGCCTAGTCCTTCTCCCATTTGCCAAACTCAGACCTTGAAAGCTGCTGTATTTGTCTTATCAAAGTTACAAAAAATCTTCCAGCTATTATACAAAAGCACAAGAATGTACAGTCTAAATCTGAAAGAAAATAAATAAATTTTTAAATAAATAAAAAGAAAAATAGTTTCAAGACTAGAATGATATTTTTAGTGGAAGCTGGAGGACAACTTGCCTTGACAGGAGAAGCCAAATGTTTACAGCTGACAAAAGGAGTTTGAGGCATGCCAGCTGTTAAATCTGTCATCTTGGTTATCATTGTAACAGGTGAGTTCTCTTCAGAAACTCAGTCTCATACTTAGAAACACAATGCAGAATATTCAATTCAGCTTGTGCATTTCAGCATGACAGTGCTACGGGAAGCACTACAGGCCAGGCAGCTACAGTCGAGTAAGAAGCAGGTCACAGCCAGCAATTCAATTGAAGCCCGAAAGGTGATGGCATCCCTCTAACGCTCGTGTGCTCCCTCTTCAGGTAAGCAACAAAAGGCTTCATCTGCATTTGGATGACCTATGGATATGTCTGCAAATTCCTAAACAGTGCATGCAATAAATGCTCAATACGGAGGTGGTGGCAATGGGGGCAGATACTGGACTGTAGCAACAGCATCATCAACACCTCCTTAAGAGCAGGACTCATACTTTGATCCTCAAGATGATGAACTTCTTACAACCTCCTGGAGGAGTCTCCAAGAGGTCAAGTACATTTCAGAGTTCTGCCTTCACAAAGCAGGTGGCATACAAAGCACAAACAATAAATCTGAAACTCGCGGTTTTTGTTTTATATAACAAGTGTTACTCCCATCTAAGTGTTCGTTTCAGAGCTCCCACTCCTCCCACAGTCTTTCAGGGGTCAGGAAGCCCACTATCTTACACCTTGGCACCATTTAAATGTTGCATTTGTAATAAAACTTAGCCCTAGAGAACTGCACCCATAACTTTTAACTGAAGAAATACAGCTGCAGAAAAAATAAACGTCAGTAACTCAGAAAGATAACTGGATGGAGTAGTCATGGGAAAACAGCTGCTGGAGAGATAACTCATAAGAAAAAGGCATGGAGAAAGAAGATCTCAAATGGCAGCCAAGTTTCATTTATTAAGAACAGGAAAGAAGCTAGAGCAATTATATTGTTTACCATTCCTCCCATCCCAAGTAATTGGGAAAATTGATTATGAAGGGCAACCTCCTGAAGCAATGAACTTAAAACTGAGAAAGTGAAGGAAGTCTAATTTCTATCTAAATAGCCTAACTAAATACAGCCTAGCAGCTGTGGTGCAAACTAAGCTGGTTTTTAGCAAAGATATTTTGTCAAATACTTGATTGCCTCTACAGCTGCATGCTCCTGCAGGTTAGGAGGCTGCTAAGAGGGAAAGCACACACACTGCCAGTGGTCTCTGGCATCACTTCCCCTGAGCACCAGTCTCCCTGAACTCTACAACACTACTAATGTGATGTAGCTAGTAATTACCTCTGTGACACCTTCCCTTTCTGAGCATTGCAGACACTGCTGTTCTACCTTCATAACCATTTACAGACCCCTCTGTAATTCATTAGAAAGCTGTGTTAATGACAACTCATCATACATTTGGGTCCAGAAACAGTTTTAGGAGCTACATCTGGAATCTCAGTTCTGCATCCCATTACAATGCTCATTGCCAAGGCTCTGATTGTATCTGTGGGTGCTATTCTTAAAGCACCACAAAACACATTCTTTTCTCCCAACAACTATATGGTAGTCACGAATTTACAGTTAGGAACCTTCTACCCTGCCCACCTCCAAACCTCTCCTATAATCCCACACAGTCCAGGGGCATTCACAGGTCTCCAGATCCACTTGATATTAACTCCAAATTGCTCTAGAACACAAAGGTTTTTATTTTCCTGAAACAGACCACCTCCGTAAGAGTCCATACCAGAGCTTCAGTGGTCAAAATAAACACAGAGATCAAGTTTTCAACTCTGCATTTGTGTCTCTATGCAGTCACTAGCTATGGTCCTGCATTTCTGGTTTCACTTGTGGGTGCCCAACAAAGTGCTTACAAAGCACGTGTAAGCCAGGGCTTTGAGAGCTGCAAGTCACCCTGGGAGCACTATGACCTCTAGAAAGAAGAATAAGAGGACTTGTAGGCATTGTCCTGGGGTTTCTTTGCACATGACTCCATAGCCAGTGTTCAAAACAATTAACAATTCCAAGTGCATACCATATTATTTCATGCATGGAAATGGAAAGCATTAGTTTGATCTGTGCAACATTAGATTTTTCCAGCAAGCATAGCTGGAACCTTAAAATCTCTCCAAGATGCTTCCATGCAATTTCCCCACAAGTCAAGGTTTTGGTTTACATCAAATGGAAAAAGCACTTGTGATACTGGAATACAGGTCCTCCACCTGAGTTACATCACAGGACTGACAGAGTGCTTCAGGCAGTGCAGGGGCAACCAGTAAATCTGCTGGTGTGTGGTGCACACCTTATGGGTCTCAAGAGAGCTCAGTCTGGCTCTTTTAGGGGCAGCTTTCATACACACACACCCACACACACACCCCCACACCCACACACCTCCTCACCACCCGACCTCAGACTCAGCCAGCAATCACAATAGAAGCAGATAGCTTAAGTTCAACATCACGTGTCACAGAATTTTTTGTGGTGCTTTTGGTTGGTTGTTGTTAAACCTTTAGTGTCTTCTAAGGTTCCTATAACAGTTTTAAGAGCAGGAGGGAGTCATCTGCAACCAGGCTGCCTTCTGGCAACTTCTTTTTGAGCCAGATAGAAAGCAAAGCTCTCAGTTGACCCTTTCCTTCCCTCTCTTTATAAATACAACTGCTTACAAAATCAGGGTAAGAGTACTTGCAGAAATCAGTCAAACTGTGAGATAAACATAGTCATATAAAGGCACACCTCTGCATCCATCCCTCCCCCTGTACCAGTGCCATGACAGAACTATTACCTAAGGGCAAAATTATTCACACTCCCCCAAAACTGCTGTTCATGTACAGAAACTCACAAATGGTAGCAAAAGCCATCCACACATCACCAGACAAATACTACATCATCTGGGAGGGCAAGAAGGAAATACGCAGTCCTTACATGCTCAGAAGGGCACAGAACACAACTTCCCCACACACACACCTTGTTTTTGCAGTTTACAGAAGTGAGATGTAAAAGATCAGCAGTATTCCTTCCTTAGGGACGAGGGCAAGGGTTCCTGAATGCAAATCTTTATTTGAGGGGGAAGAGGAGGTGGGGAGATGGAGGGGGCAAGACAGGCCCAGTGCCAAAGAAGCCACCTCTGGGATTTAGGGATCTCTTGAGAGATTAAACTAGGCTCACTTCTTCCCTCTATTCAACCCTCATCACTTTCCTGTGTAGCCAATTTGCCCTCTTGCACCTCGCAGCCAGCAAAACCTTGTGGAGCAAGTTTTCAGAGGTTCAGCTGCCAGAAATACAAGGTGCCACAGTTACTTTGTGGTATTTTCTTAGATTAGCAGTATTTTATTTTTCAAGAAAGAAAGTAACATTTAAAATATCAAAGTCCCTCAATATAGACCATGAAGAACAAACAATGTTTCAAGTCTCCTGTACCTTCCAGCAAAAACCCGAGGTGGGACCAGATTTCCTGCCTTGTTTGTGAACAGAAGATTGATAATGTTTCTGCCAATACTGGTTTCATCTCTCAGGGAAAAACTGAGGACCAAATGTCAGGCTGAATTGGGGAATTTACTCTAGGAACAGGTATAGCTCAACTGCTTACAAAAGCACACGGATGGGACAGCAAAGGGATGCAGGTGACTGCAGTCTGGCTCCAAGTTCCACAGCCTTCCCCTTCCTCCCAACACATCAAGAGACAAGAGTTGATCCTAAGGGTTCTATCTACACCTAAGCATGGCTGAGTCCACAAGAAGGATGCAGCAAGGACTTGAGTCTGGCACAGGAGATGGATGCCACAGGTTGGCTATTGACCCCTGGCAGGCTGAATGAGTGCACAGAGAAAAGAATAGGGCAAGTGACAAAACAGCTCTTCCACCTGATGGCTGTGCTGACTCTCACACGCCTTCCACTTTCATTTCCCTTTTGGGACAACCAGTTATAGCCTTCTGGGGTTGTCATGCCTTAGAGGGTAATTTTTTTTCCATAGGATATTCACTGGAATGATCCTAAATATTTTTGCTAAAAATGACAGATTAGGTACCATTCTGAGACTGCTAGAAAGGAAGGAAGCCTTCCCCAAGGCCTCAAGGCTTTTGCTGCAGTTCTAGAGCTGCTGTGGGTGGCTCTGTAGAACCCCTGGTTCCATTCCTGGCAATCCCCATTCCCTGGTCCATTAGTAACAGCAAGAAGTTTCTTGTAGAAACTGTCACACCACACAAACCCTTCTGTCTGCAAGTCAGCCCCTACAGATTATTAAGTAAAAGACATTTCTAAGCAGTTAGCAGATCCAATCTAAAAGGCAACATAACAACTAGCCCTGAAAGTACTAAACTATTAATGAGAAATTAAAAAAAACCTATCGTTTTGGTGTGAAAGAGTATTGGCATATAAATCCCATGCTCCTTGGTAGCAATTCAACTAACCAAAAGCAGATAGTATTGCCCCTCTCTTTTCCAGCACCTTGAAAATCTCACACAGGGACAAATAAACATGGAGTTATGTTGGTTCCTGCAGCACAAAATCCTGCTAAACAAGGGAGTGGAACAAGGATCCCTTTAAGAGATGCTAATGCCTGCATACACCTGGCAGCCCACTGGGAACAGAGCTCAGATTTGCAGAGATGCAGAAAACACCAATGCAAAAAGTGCTCCAGCTCTCCCATCCCTGCTTTTAGTGAGGGTGTGAGGGGAGAAAAGGACTTTTAGGGCATGACAGGGAAAAGGGTTTTCTTGCAAGCAGGTTGTGCAATCCAGAGTCTCAACTGCTGAATTCAGAACAGCTTTTCTTCAGGGAAAGGGAACCAACACTAACTCTCTCTGAGGCTGGAGATCTCCAAGCCAAAGCTAGCCAGCAGGCAGAGATGATCAGATGAACAGAAAGGATTTGGTAAGCCATTTGCCATCAAGAGGACATCTTCAGAGAGAAGAGAAAGACGGCCAAGCAGCTTCAGGGCTCCATCCTTGTACAGCCTGCGACCTGACAAAGAAATTGGGAAGAAAGATCAGCCAGAGACTGGCACCGCAGATTAACTGTGCACACTCACAGAGGGATGCTTGCCAATCCTTTTCTGTCCTTTCCCTGATAAATGAAGACAGCCTGCACAAACACTGCATGCACCTTTGAGCCTGGATGTGAAAGCAGTGAGCATCCTACAATACTGCTGTTCATAGTTTCATATTCTTGCAGGCACAGGAAGCAAAAATACACTAAATTCACCTGGTAGTTGCTTACATGAGAAGTTCCTTTCATGGACGGTGGCCTAGCAATAGCTTCAAATTCTCCCCTGAGGAGGAATTAATCTCTTCATTCCTAATCTGTTCCCCAAACTTGATTCTGATGTGATCCAAATCAGCTCCATGAGAGTTCCCAGATGCATTTACATGCAGTCTTTCATCAACAGAACTCCTGTTTCAGGCAGCAGAGAGAAGGTGCCACTGTAAAGGAACCAGTCACCTTCCAAGAACAGCATGTGGTCTCACAGACCAGAATTCCAAGCCTTGAACTCAGGACCCAGCACTGCCTGTTACCAGGAGCACAAGTAAGATATTTATACAGAAGAAAAGAATCTATTCTGTTCTACCTTCCTCAAAGGTCCACCTAAGCAGCCTCATTTTTTTCACAGCAAAGATAAACAGTGTCTTCTCGTGGTACATGAGCAAATGTTCCTTCCACCTTGTGTATTATTTCAAAGACACATCCTGTAGATCCACCTTAAGTGGATCTAATGAAATGCACTGCCCATCTGGCCTGTCTCACAGTCCTCTTGCAATGTCACAGGGATAAGCCCTGCACTGCCAAACTCACCTGCCTTGCTCTCCACAGGCTCTGCTGAGTAGAAAATGTAATCAACAGTGGCTCCAAGCCCCATGGGCATCGTTGTGACCTCCGGGCGTCCCCTCTGTGGCAAGAAGTGGCTGTAGACAGAGGTCAGGTTGAGGCCATGCTGGATAACACCTGAACACCTGCACACAAACAGTCACTGTTTACCAAGGAAGGAAAGAGCATTATGCCTTTTCAGTACTGCAGTCACAGCTGAATGTTCCCTTGCTGAGGCAGCTGTCTAAACTACTCCTACTTTGTGAGCACATAAAATCTTTCAGAACTAGTCACTCCACTTATACCAAAGCAAGACAGACTGTGAATTTCCTTTGTCTTCAATACTCAGTCCTGTATATGCCTATGCCCTTCTTTCTCAATCTCACACCAACACAATGCTGACAGAGCAGCACCCAGCTGCTGGGACAATCCTGGCTGGATCTAGCTCTTCCAGATAGCCCTCCTTACTCTCTTTCACTCTCACATTTACTTTGGTCTTTACTTCAGCCAGATTTTCAGTGCTCAGGAAAACAAGGCTGAGTTTGAAGACTGGGGCCACTGAAGGTGCACCAAGTTACCTTGGGATGAATGGCTGGGGATCAGGGTCTTTCACCATGGCAGCAGGCTTGGGCCAGTGTGCAGGGCGGTCTGCAAAGGAGCAAAGAGATTCCAGCCAGACCTACACAGATCCCAGAACAGGCTGCTCATCCCAAGTCTGAGAAGCTTCTCCTGAAACCAAATGAATCTTTTTGCCCAAGAAGAGCAGATAGCTTCCAGTCACAAACATCTTAAAGGAAAATATCCAAAGGAAACACAAGCTGTAAGACTAACAGGAACATCCTTAGAGCAGATCAGCACAAACAACTGTGAAGTCATAGTCTGTCCTGCTGAGGACATGTCATTAAAGCATTTAATATTATCAAAGTTCAGGGAATTTCAACCTTTGCTCTCAAAGAAAGTTTTCTTGTCTTAGCCTACAGCTTACTCAAAGGGTGTCTAGAAAGGCACAACAGAAATGGAGAAAGCAGAACCAGCCATGCCACAAGGCCCAGAGGTGCAGCAATGTCTACTGGGTACCAGCTTCCACAGACATCTACATTGGGACCATTGTGTATCATTACAGTCTTCAGGTTGCTCTCTGCCACCAAAATCTTGAAGCAAAAAAAAGGAAATATATGTTTGTGTTTCAGCTAAAAGAAGTTTATAAGAAACAGCTTCAAGAAGCTGAATCTCAGTGCATCTCAAGGAACACAGTCAGTGTGTATGAGGGAAGAAAATGTACTTCTCTAAGTTCTTATGGCATCTAATCACAGTCACAGAAGGCACCCTTCTGCCTTTCCCTTTCCTCACCAGGAATTACCTCCACCTCATGTTTTCCTTGAAATCATAGAATCATACAGTTATAGAACGGCCTGGGTTGGAAAGGATCTTAAAGATCATCTAGTTCCATCCCTCCATCCCATGGGCAAAGATGTCACCAGGGCCCCATACAACCTGGCCTTGAACATTTTCCAGGGATATGGCATCCACAACTTCTCTGGGCAACCTGGCCCAATGCCTTACTACCCTCTATGTAAAAGAATTTTAAGAAGTTTAAAACCATTTCCCCTTGTCCCATCGCTACATGCCTGTGTAAACAGTCATTCCCCCTCTTTTTTTATAAACCCCCTTTAAATACTGGAAAGCCACGACGAGGCCTCAGTGGAGCCTTCTCTTCTCCAGTCCAATCTCTTGGTCTGTCCTCAGAGGAGAGGCTCCACTGAGCTAGGAGGGTGACAAGCTGAGAAGTGTCCTGTGAATACCTGGTTTGGCATCTGTCACCCCTTCCACGAGGACCAGCTGGGGTGGCCGCTCACAGGCAGCGTCGCAGAAGCGGAACTGGAGCAGGAAGTCACGGCTGTACTCACGTCTCCCTGCAGAGAAAAGTGCAATTAAAGGAGAATGCAACTGCAGCAAAGTCACAGCTCCTACAGATATTTTAGTCCTTTGGGCCTCTTAGAGCTCTTTAGTTTGAGAGAGGCCTTTGTGCCCAAGCACTCTGATACCATGAGAATAGGAAGCACCTAATAACCTACACGTAGAACAGAACAGATGTGTAAAAGCAGAAGAACAGAACGCAGCTATTGCTATCCCTCAAATGCAACAGTCATGGTCAGCACAAAGTAAGAATGTCCTCTCTGAGATACCAAAAGTTCAAGGGACTTCAAGCAGATCAGTTAGTGTGCAACTCCAGGAAATGTCTGCTGAGAAAAGCATTTCTGGAGACCAGGCTGAATACAAGTTCTACATTCAAGATTTTAACAAAAGCTATTTTGTGTGAGGTCCATTTTTTTAATCCTCTCTATGGATGCAGAGAACAGACATGATTGTAACTGGGTCTTAGGAATGATTTCTTCACAGTGGTTTGCAAATACTATCGAAAACCACACCCCAAACACCTGGAGATGAAAGCTCTGCCTGTTGAACACAGTTTACAACTGCACAAAAGTGTAAATCTGGGAGTATGAAAGAGACACATAGAGTAATTGTTACTGGTAGAGGGACATTCAGCTCCTGACCAGAGAAAGAAAATGGCAGAAATGCAATAGGTTCTGGAAAAAGCTGTATTTAATTCACATACAAAGCAGAAGGAGAGAATCTTTGTCAAGTGCCTCATGCAGCACAGGCTCAAGCTACTCAGAGAGACAGCAAGGCCCACAAACTGCCCACCTCAGCAAACTCGTACTGTCAGTGCATACTGGAGCTCACCAAGTTTCTTTGGCTGGCACAGGGTGACATACTGGCACTTGTCTGTTACACCCAGCGAGCTTGGCCACAGTGGGGCCAGCAGTTTCCGTGAATACAATTGTTGGGACAGGTCTTCCTGACCAGACACCTGCAAGAAGGCCAGAAAAGGAGAGCAACCATCAGTGACACACAGAGCAGATGTGCAAGCTATAGACAGTGTACACATATGCACTTGCCAGGAGCAAGACAGGAGAATGCCTTCCTAGAAAGGCATAAACCAAGCTATTCAGAGTATGGTGCAGGTATAATAAACCTTCAGCTGCAGGGGACAGATACAATTAGCTAAAAGTCACCTGAGAAGAAGCTTTACAGGTATCTTATTGAAGTGATGATTTAGCTTGAATGACAACCATATATTTGATCACAGACACACAGTAAGACAACCACAAGAGACTCTAGCATAAGTACCCACTTCAAACATTTTTTAGAACAAACATCCATATAAAATTTAAGTAAGTCTTGGTGGAGTTGCATCTCCCTACACTTCCAGTCACAGAGGTACAAAAATTCCATAGGAAAGGGAAAAAAAAAGACTTGACATTAAGTGGTCTATTATCACAAGTCTGCCCCAAGAGAAACCAAAAGAGCAGTGATGGAAACAACACGCACACACTTGTCTTCTTCTTTCCCCTGCAGTGCTGGAGACATTGGGGAAGACTCCTGAATAGCTTAATTCAGTATTAAGACTATTTCCTCACAAGAGAAAGAATGCAGCCATGCATTTCTCTAGCAGCATACAATAAAGAGCTATCCAATCCCAATTCTGGCTAGCAACTACCTTCCAGGCTGGCATCCCATGGTAGGAAAGTTCACCATTCCTGATGAATTTGTAAAGTGGAGAATCAGGTACAGAGTTCAGGTCTCCACACAAGATGACAGGATAGTAGCTGCCTTCAGCAGTTCTTGCAATTTTGTCAATCTCTGCCAGCAGCAAGGCCACCTGGGCCAGTTTGATATCTCCTCGACGGGGATTGAACAACACGTGAGTGTTGGCCACGCACAAAGGAGTGACTGCCTTCAGGCCCAGACCCTCTGGCAGCACAGGCTGCAGCAGCAGCACCAAGCCCACGTTGTCCCGGTTGAGGACGTCCAGGCCAGGCCGGAAGAACTCTATGGGGCTGAGGCTGATCAGCTGGAACCTGCTGTGCTTATAGCACACTGCACACCCGTCCGTCTTCGTCCCCGTTCTCCGCTTATAGAAGCACGCAAAGCCTGAAAAGAAACCACCAGAGGTTTATCCAGCCACTACCTCAGGCTCAGCAAGCCTGTATAGAAAAGGTTCCTACTGCATTTCAGTACAGCAATATACCCAATTCTGTTCCGATAATCACCCTTTATCATTAATCATTGGGGGTATTTTCTCTCTCCTTGTCCTTCTAGAGCCCTCTGTTTTGTTACTCTGATCTTTCAACTCAGAGACAGCAATTGCAACAGAAAGGATAAAGATCTAGGCAGATAGTTCAGAAGTAGGGCCAGCAGCCAGCTGGCAAACAGGGAGAGGTCTCTTGAAACGGAGTGCTTTGAAGATGTTAAACAGGAAGCACTGCTTGGCCAGTCCTGTGAGCTGGATGTACAGATCCACAAAAGCAGGACATACCCATCTCCTTGAATGTTGGTTCCAGTTGCTCCCAGTAATGGTTCTCTTGCACCTCCTGGAGACACAGAACCTGGAAGGAAGGCAGAGACCTCACTTGCTCTACAAGTATTTGATAGTTACCTTGTTTTGGGGAAGGAAAAAAGTGGGAAAGCGCACTCATATACCAACCCTCCAAACAGAAATGTCATCACTGCAACTCTGTCCTGCACTTTCCAGATGAAAAGCACTTAACTTCCTGGGTCACATCAGCACATCAATTAGTTTTCCAGTGATGAGATAAAAGATCCTTCATCCCACAAACAGGACTCAAACAATAGAGAAATTCATGGAGTCCTCATCTATGCAGGCTTCCCCTCCTGTGCTGCCTTAGAAAACTGGTCCTTCTTCCTCTACTTCTGCTGTTTATAGAAGTTAAGCCCTGCTATCAAAGTATGACTAGTTTCTACAATCAGAGCAAGGGAGACACCAAAAACTCGGTCTGTAAAAGTCCTCAAACTCTCTCAGAGCAATCAGTGTCCAGTTACCAAGCAGGTAGTATCTTCCTAGGACTTGCCCCCATCTTGTTCTTCTCTTAATACTGTTATATCAAACAAGGAATTCAAATTCTGGTGACACTGACGTAGGGAGGGCTCAATCATACTTACATCAGGATCCCAATGCTGGATCTCCTGCAAAATGTTTGGAAGGCGGTAGTTCCAGTTCAGGATGTCTGGGTGACAGTGTACATAGAGATCAAGGCCCTGCTCCACCAGGTCCTGGGCAAGGATGTTGTAAGACATGACTCGAAATTCAAAGAGAGGAGGGTTTTTTGAGACCTGCTCTAAGACACAGGGCTGGACAGAAAGATCCTCCCAGTCTCTCCATAAGATCTCTACATGCAAGAGACAAAAAGCAAAGTTACAGCCACACTGGGTCCCTTGCTGACACTTTGGTTCCCCTGGGATCCAGAAAACAGCCATTCTCATTCTCTAAGCTAGGGCAATTGAGCATCTGAGCAAACCCTCACCCACTCTGTTTTTCAGATGATCTTTCTGGATATCTTTGGATAGTTGTCTGTAGGGATGGCATAACACATGAGCAGAGTCCAGCCTACTGAAACACTAGACCCACAATTGGGTGCCTTTTAAAGTACAAAGCCAGCATTTGAGAACAGTAAGGAACATATATTGATATTCAGACCAGACACTCTAACAGCACAGAAACCACTAGTTGTGACCAGCCCCTCCTCAGCAAAAACTCACTTTACAGTTTTCACTAGCAGATCCTGTCAATTCCACAGGGAGTCAATGTCTTACTGACAGCAAGCCCAGACACAATAGCCTGACCACATTCAATACAAATACAAATCCCAAACTAAACATTAGATTCAGAGCCATCACTGACCATGGTAGGGCACCTCTGTTGGGACAGGATAAAATGGCACTGCATCCTGAATGGGCTGGCCTGGGAGCACTGGTGGCACTGTCTCTGCATCCTGTGCTAAACTCCAGGCCAGCACAGCTGGGTCATCCTTGAGCACTTCCACGCTGACAGCAGCACAGCCAGCTGCCTGGTGATCTGTCTGTGGCACCACAGCTGCCCAAGAGGCACTGCCTGCTAGGGTCACTGTTTCCTCTGCTGGTAATCTTGCTGGTTCATCCACTGCATGATCTTGCAGTTCTGAAGAAGCCAAGGTGTTTAGGTCTGAGAGCTGCTGATCAGCACACTGGGTGACTTCCGGAGACGCGTTCAGGTCACTGAGGCTGGTCATCAACAGCTCTGAACCTTCTAACCAGCCACTAGTGAGTGTAAGTGATGCCTTCCTCGCTGCTGGAACACTCTCACTGGCTGGCAAATTCCCTGCTCCTTCCTCCAGCCACTGCTGGAGAAGGGCTTCTTGCTCTTCTGGGACCAATCTTCCTCTGGTTGCAGCAAAGTCACTTTCTATCTGGGTGGACGGGCTCTTCGCCAGAAGCACATTCTTTTGACAGGTAAAAAAAGCATCTGTCATTTGAAAACAAAATCAAAATAAAACATCCAGAAATGCTTTCTTACTCATTCTTTTCTTATTCCAATGCATTTGCTGTAACTCTGTGCAATACAACCACTCAATATAGCAACCCAAGCATATTACTTCTCTGAGGAAAAACAGTTACAGTGTAAATAACTTCCCCTGCCTCCTCCAGAATGCTAAGCCACAGCCCAAGTCCGGTTATACTAGTCTAAGTCACTGAAACACAACAGCAATGACTATCAAATGTAGGGAATGCAATTCTAACTCATGCAGCACCACAGACAGCCAAGCTGAAAGGCCTTGTGGAAACTATCAGCTCTCAGCAACATATATAAAGGCACAGTCTCTAAAAGTTAGCTGATCAGGTGCATGGACTAAGAAGCCAAAGTCTTGTAGATCACCACTTGGAGCAAGCTTCTTTCCAGGGACTGAGTAAGAAATAGCAGTCAGCTAAGAGAATAAAATATATCCCAAGAATGTGCTGTAGAAGAAAAACCATTCTGTTACTAAGAGATGAAAAATGAAGACACAGAAGGACCAACATATGCCTTATTAGAGAGAGTATATGCACAGAAGAAGTCCTGGTAAGAACTACAGATCACCTGATGACTGATACGTGGCAAAAAAATAAAACCACTTTAAACTGCTTTTAATGTGATATTGAACATACTAATATTTGTGCAGTAAAGTAGAAAAAGGTAGAGACTCCTTTCACTTGCATCTATACAAGAGATGGCATTTACGTTTCACTATGAATTCTGCACAGACACTCATCCCTACTGTTAACTAGCAATTTCTGTTGATTACAAATAACTTTTTTTCCTCTGCATCCCTGTCAGTCACAGCAGTAACAAGTCAGCAACATCCATGTATAGTTTCGCTATCTTTTGTGTCAGAGTTTTCTGTATTTGTCAGAAATGGAGCTTTAAGAACTATACTCCTTTCTGTTGGCTTGTAATTAAGTTCATTAATGTCGGAAACATCAACGAACCAAAGCAATGTTTTCACATGCCACTGGCCGGGCACGATGAGTGCCTACAAGAGCCTCTTAACACACAACAGGAGCTGAATTTGAGAGGAGTCAGCTCGCTGCTCACTGTGAAAAAAGACAGCGTGCCAGCCCAGCAGCTGCTACAGGCCCGGGGACAAATTCAGGCTGGAGGGTGGTTTTAACATGAGCTCAGTAACCAGAGACTGTGAGGAAGCAGCACGACCTAGGGAAACTAAGTGAAATAGCGATGCACGCAAAACATAAGTCCGTCCACGAAGCCACCGGCAGGTCTCTGGGGATCGCAGATCTCTGAGCAGCCCATCTCCAAGGATCTCCCCCAGCCTGGAAAGCAGGCTGGGGGCAGGAGCT
>VXBQ01014490.1:108128-130840 GCA_013400175.1 Phainopepla nitens | reverse complement strand
GCCCTCGCCGAGCGCCGCTCCCGGGAGGCCGCGGCCCGTGCTGGGACGGGCCCGGCCGGGTGGGGCCCTGCCTGCCTCGGGGTAGGGCCGGAGCGCGGCCGGGGCTCGGGGCCTGCGGAGGGCCCGGCGGCCGTGCTGTGCCCCGGGGGCCAGAACCTGCGACCCGGGGCTGAGTGACGGTTGCTTTACCGCCCCGCCACCCTGAAATGTGTGGTTTCAAACAAAAATTTTCGTGTTTGAAAATGTCCTGTTCTCCGGACATACGAACAGGACATTTTCCATAATTTTTTGTCTCCTGGGAAGCCGCCATTTGCTCCAGATGTTACACAGGTTTTTCGAACACCACTGATAATAGCCAAGGTTTGGCCGAGTACACCCTCTGTGCGGCAGCGCCGATGGGGTGGGAGAGACAGCGGAGCAGGAGCATGTCCTCACTCGGAGCTGCTGAGAGGTCATCAGAGGTTTGCAAAATTAGTATTCACCTGGCTGTGAGTACTCTGGCGTTTGCAAGTTCAGATCCATCAAATGCTGAAACCAGACAGTTGCATATGAAAAGCAAAGTCCTGGTTGAAGTCCAGAATTTCAGTGTTTGCTTCACTCCACAATCGCATGTTTTCAACATCTAAAGGCAAACAGATTGAGCTGAGCACACTACAGCTTTTTTATACCAAATACACATTTCTAAAGTGTAATTTCAGTAGCTTTCTTCCAAACTCTGAGTACCTGCAATGAAGTCAAGATTCATATTATCCCTCCCTTTTGCACTGATGAGTGCTGCCAAACTGTGCCCTTGATAGTGACCAGCTGCCATCTCATGGGTCATAATTTAAAGAAACACTTGTTGATGTGCAGAAAATCACACCGTGAAAAGCCAGTGTCCACAAAAGAGACAGAGGAACCTCGCAACTTGATTCGAGTAAAGGGATAAGAGTCCACTAGGCCATACCCCCATGTGGTGTCTCTCAAGTTTTTAGAGGACGCAGCCTCCTTTTATCCTAAACTCCTGGCCCCACGTTGCCCTCTTCCTTTCCCCATTAGCTGGGGTACTAGGAAGGTACAGACTTCCCCAACCACCTACTACACATTGCCCTAAAGTTCAGAACCTCAGATTAGCTGGATTCTGCAAAAAATGCAGCTTGATATTAATGAAGACATTACGACCCATTTCTAAGACATTAACACCCATTTCTCCTTAAATCCCCACAGCCCTTCTTCCAGAACTTGATTGATCCTTTCACATCAAGTTGTTTGTGAAGACATTAAGACCAGTTTCTCCCATCAGTCATTAGCACAATGAGGGTCCACGGCTAGGATCTGAGATGATGTTATAATGGATATAAACAATAATCCTACCACTCTTTTTCAAATTCCTGTATAAAATACCACAGACCATAGAAGCAGGGACTTGTCTCAAATCCCACATATGTCTCTGGCAAAGCACTGGACTGTGGTCTCCTGTTGCAGTAACCGATCCATCATTGGTTTCCAGTCAGAGAATGGAGGGTGCTCTCCAGAGGAGGGATCTGCAACATTAGGAGCTCATGACTGGGTCATTTAAAACCAGCCTGTTCCTTAAAAGGAAAGATCTAAGAAAAGACCTGCAGACCCAACCCACATCAGAATAATCGGCCTGAAATCAGAGAGGAATGTTAGCTGGTGCTACAAACAAGTAAGCAACTGTGGCCAAACAGCCACAGTTGTTTGGCCTACATTAGAAAAATATTTACAAACTTTGGCAATAAAATAAAAGCTGACAATGGTCATCTGCTTCAGGGTCAAGCCTTCCACTGGGTTTTGTGGTATTTTGTTCTTTGTCCAAATATAACCCTAATGACTGGACTATTTGAGAGGTCTATGTAGAACCTAAGGGAATAAAGCCACTAAAAATATCCTATTCTTGGGGAAATTGAAATATTTCTAAGTGTATGAATGAGTTCTACTCAACCTTTATCAGAAAGCCTCTTCTGTAACTGTTTTGGTTTTAGTGCCTTAGGAAAAGTCACAAAGTCCCCAGTAAAAGAGATGTAAAATAATAAGCACCAAACCACTTTTGGCACCAACGGTAGTTGATGGAATGAGTGAGTGCTTGATTCAAGGCCCCATTAAGTGCTGACATGTTTACAAGCCACACTTTATTACTGAACATACTGGGAATTTGGCAGTAGGGAAGTCTGAATCTGTTCCAGACTAAAAAGGTGAATATATTCCTATCTTCATCTTGTTTAACACTATAACTGCCACAGTCTGACTTCATCACGAAATTGTACAAACTGGAATATGAACTTAAAGGAGACAAGAACACTTAGCAGCAGCCTAGCATGACTCTTTGCTACTTCTAGGGGGGAAGGGGGAAGGTCCCCAGCCAAAACCATAGTTATTGTGTTACTGTGAGCTGACTGGATCCCAGGACCATGGGGTTTCTGGCACCAAATGTCACCCTTAGGAGTCAGAAGGGACAAGTGAGGTCACATAAGGGTGATGTGGCAGCACAGGGCAACCACAGGCTCTGCAGGGCTTTCTCACAACACCAGGACAGCCTCTGCAAGCAGGACATAGGATTCTCCTGTTTATAAGCAGCATAAATCAAGAACCCTGGTCTTACAGGTGGTACCATTGCTCCTGGAGATGTTTTGACTCCAAGCAGCTGTGCTTTTAGTGTGTAGGTGTGAGAAACATACAGGATCTAGGAGGTGGGTGTGAACTCTTCATTTACAGAAAAGAAAAAGCAAATGAACCTGCAACTCACTGGTGGTGACACAGAGAATGAATCTGAGAAGGATGCAGGTGCAGGGTTTACTTACTAGCATACTCACTCCAGAAATTGTCAGAAATGGCCAAAGAAAAATCAGCAGCAGCTAAGAGGGCCTGTGGTTGCACCAGGCTGATCACCAGTTGGGAAGGCTTCTCTCCCTCGGCCAGGCAGCAATGAGAAGAAGGGGGGTGAGCAGGGATCCAGGGTAACAGTGGCCAGAGATGGGAGCTGCCATCTGGGAGCAGCTTGGAAAAAACAAAATGAATCATTAGAGGGCTTGGCAGCACCAGCTTCCAGGACACTCCCTGCCCGTAAGAGATGTCAGAGCTCAGCATCTTTGGAGAGCAGATCCTGTTTGAGCCCTGCATTGCCCAGAAGGACAGGCAGGGCATAGGGGCAGCAGGCTTTTCTGAACCTGCTGCTCTCGGGCTCTGCTTGTACACAGCAGAGTCAGGTGTCAGGGCTGCTCACAGCTCTTTGGCCTGACTTCCTAGCTTAGCATAACAGTTCCTCTCAAAGTTCTAAACCTTCTTTGGCCTGTGACTTAGTCATTACAAGTTAATTTCTTACTTTCCTTTGCTGTTATAGATGCAATTATTTGTTAAATAATGCAATTACTGTAAGGCATGGACATATGTGGGACAACTCCTCTAGGCTTGTTTTTCTGTATTTAATAGTGCATAATGCAATTTATGAAGTGCCAAAATCACTTCTGAATCTACCTCAGAAGGCTCAGTGCACACACTGTGGGACTGACTAATGTACTGGGCACATGACTTGTCTCATGACTTCTTTACATGGGATTTAAGCCTATTTTTACCCCTCATTTTGTCTTTCTCACACTGGAGTAATGCAAGTAAACCCATCACTTGACAAATAAAATCTGGCAGAAGGAAAAGATCTTAATCAAGGATATGCAGCTGCAGAGCTGGTTGAAGTGTGGTGATGTGGGTGCCAGCTGGCCAGTCTTTTCCCCACAGAGATCTGAATGAACAGCTAAACTGCTCCACATTCCACATCAATGCCAGGTGACACCCAGGAAGGGCACAAAATTACAGGTTAATAGCCTGGAGCTCTAAAGGGAAACAGAGTAAGGGAAGAAGGCAGTAAAAGCAGTGACAGAGAATGAAAAGGAAGATTCAGAGTAGAAAAAAAATATGTATTATGCTATTAGCCAGAAATTATTTTGGCAAAATAACACTTCGTAATTTTTTCATGCATTTAGTCACCTTAAAATGGAATTTTCCAAATTCTCTTTCTCTATAACTATAAAGAGAATTGTGGGCAAGAGAAGCTGTATCCCTTCCAGCAAGTCTACTTACACTCAGTCCCAATATACAGTGGCATTCAAATGCTTTTTCTTCTGCCATGCAGGAAGAGTATGCTGCAAAGCACTCCCAGAGTCTGATCACAGAGTCAACCCCTGTGCCTGGGGAACTGCCAGTCGGTTCAAGAGAGGTAGGAGCAGCTGGTATGGACGTGGCTTGCACGTTTGTGGGGAAATGGAATGAAGATTAAAAAATTGCTTTGCCTGGTGGGCTCAGAAGTTGAGAAAGGGGAGAAATGTAGCTTGTGAGGGAACAAGAATCTAATGTGGGAGAAATGTGAGTTCCCTGCACATGGCCTGAGGAACTTGAGGAGGCTTAGCCCTGGAGTTAGCCCTTCCCCACACTGGGGCCAGCACCACACCCATAGAGCGCACAGGGAGTGCTGGGCAGGAGGCAGGGTTGCTGGAGTACATCCACAGCACGTTGAAGAGGCTTCAGTAAGAGGAATGGAAGATCTATCACATCCAGGGAGTCACATCTCTGCTAGGCTTGCATTGACAAACTGGATCTGCTTCACAGCAGACCAGAATGAAATGTCCCAAATGGGTGAGCCTCAGGAGTCTGTCTTGCTGGCTGATGCCTCAGTGGAGAAGGCAATGCAAGCTCCTGACGGTGACCTAGGGGCTGAAACTGAATGTTTTCTGGTCATCTGCACTCACTAGCCTTTCCATACAGTCAGAGCTGTGCCTACCAGTTGGTATGTATTCAAAAAGGAGACCAAGGACACGATCCTGCCAGAATTCTGACAGCCACATGTAATCTGGCTATTGATAAAGGTGGGGGGAATGTGAATTTCCCTTTAAGAGCTCTCCCTTTTATGTCAAACATCTTTATTCAACTGCTTTCTACACACCAGGGCTATTTTTTTTTTTTTTTGTTCCTTACTGTCTCCTCCAGTTGTTAACAGAGCAGCAGGAGCAGCTAGCTGAAAGCAGGGATGGGACTGCATCCCTGTTTGTGCACTCCTGGTGAAACACTGTAGCACTTGTGGTCTGCACACCATGGGTTTGCCACAACTGTTCTAGTCTTTTCTGGTGGCTCTCCTCTTATTTTCTGCCTCATGAAGTCAGTCATCTGATTAAACAAGTCTTCCACTCATTTTTGTAACAGTAGGATTTATCCATGATTTAAGAGAACTTTCTCACTTGTTATAAATGGAAGGAAAGTCAAAAAAACCATAATAACACAAGAACAAAGACTATTTTGTTAGAGGCTACAGACTGAACTGGAAAACGGCTTTGTTGAGAGGGGAATTTGTCTTGAGGTTAGACTGCTGAATGCATATAACAACATGGAGAAATATGAGCTCTAAGTATGGGGTTTGATGAAGGAATTCCAAATGACAGGTTTTTGTGGAAATACAGCCTCCAGCTGCACTGATATGTCTCACTGCAGCTGTGTCAACAACACCCAATGGCCAAGATGAAAATCCTGGGACTCTTTCTGCTGGTTGTAAGCCAGAATATTCTGAGCTGCCCTACCTCTGCTCCTCTGCTGGTATTATCAGCTGCACGCTTAAATTAAGACAAAAAAAAAAATTTTTTTTGCCTGCTGTCAGAAGTTCTCAATTACACCAAAAAAGTTCAGTCACCAGAGTCACCAGCTGCAGATTGGTGAGAAGCTGTAGCAAGTCACTGGATGTCAAATGAGTATGCAAGGAGGATACATTTACTCGTGGAATGGGATAAGGGAATGGGGAGAACCAGGGGATGATAATGCATAAGGAGTAAAACTGTGCTGTTCTTGCATAGTGTTACTTAATTTTATTAAGTAGTTTAATTTATTTAATAGAGATGGGGGGACACAATGCACCACTCATCAATATACTTTTTCTCTGTAGATCCTGAGAAGGCCTTTGCAGACATTATGGGCACAGAGCCCATATACTTGGAAGCATGCAGGCTGATGCAAGCAGTGCCTGCCTCACACTCGATTCAAAATTTGGCTAAGCCTTACATAAATCTGAACCACCATGGTCTAGGACCTAAAGGTGTCAAAGACATTGTTAGTGCTATGGTGGTGAGTAGCCAGTAACAGTGGGGCTAGCTCTCTCAAGAGCAATAGGAATTTTAGGCCTCTCTCAGGCCTGGAAGTCATCAATGAGTACACAGTGTGGGAGAAAAAACCACAGGAACTCTGAGCACCCCTAATGTTTCTCATCCTCTGCACATGAAAGTTTTGTGGCAGCTGATGTCCTTTAATGGAGTTACCCCCAGAAACAACCACTGCTCTTCCATGGGACACAAGCCCTCAGTGCTTCTAACCCCCATGGGGCCACAGATGGGGCCCATATCCCAATCTAGGTTCTGCACAGGAAGGTGCTACATTCAGCCATGGACAGGCTCAAGATGCCTGAATTGAAGCTGAGACCTGAACCTGGGTCTTCAGGCTGGCACAAAGCAACAGAAAGTCCTACCCACTCAAAATCTGTCCAGAAAAACATCTCTTTTGTATGCCAATTCCACTGCCATGGCTCTGTCACCTCCCCTGATCACTGCTCAAGACCCACAATGCTCCCTGAAGTTTGGAGGAAATGTCCAGTGTTTCAACAATGAACTAAGGAAACCACCTTCCTTGTAAATTTTACAGTAATTTTTTGTATGTCTTTGTTTACTTTTCTGTCTTCCCAGTCCAATACAACCATTACACAATTAGAGTTGGAAGACAACTGCATTTTGGTAGAAGGAGTTATATGCATAGGAGAGGTATTGTGAGAGAATTCATCCCTTCAAGAACTGGTACCTGATATGACATAGTTTGTAGTCAAAATTATTGTTCATCAAGTTAAATATTCTGAAAGAAAACAAATTTTAACCAAACAACTGTTGTTCTCAGGCAAAAACATTTCCATTCTGAAATTAATTATATTTTCTGCTGCAATACTTTTAAAATGTACAAGCTTCAGAAAAGCAGAAGTGTGCATATAGTGGCAGTCTGGTGAGTCTGGAACTGTTATCTTCATTAGCAGATGTGACAGTAATTATCATAACTAAGTCACTCCAATTTATGCTTAGCCAACAGAAAACATGTTTTGGTGAGGAAATTTCATTCTCCAATATGACATGGAGAAACTTTTCTAATTACATTAAGGGAATAATGCAAAATGTAAAATATGAACTGGTGGAAATGTTCCTTCCATTTGAAACTGGGATATAGAAAATGCATTTTGATAGGTCACGGGATCTGTGTTACACTGAAAGAAAAGATACTTGGCAAAATGCCTCTTGGTTCACTGAAGACGAAGATCTATGTGAAACTGATGACTCTAAGGCTTTATTGTGTTAGGAAGGATACAGGGTTAAATACACCTATAACCTACACAATAATTACTGTCTGGCTAACATTTCTCATATTGCTTGTCTGGCATTATTCCCTTGGTATCTTGGGCACTAGGAAGACAGTAAAACCAATACCTTCTTTGGACTAATCCTTATTGTACTCCCTTCTTTTCTTCTAAATCATCTCCAATAAGCACCTAGAAACATCAGGAGCTGAAGCCATTGCCAATTTGCTTTTGGATAACTTGTCCTACCTCAATGTTTTTCTGCTCTTGGGGGGCTGTATGCACACAAACACTGATGGCAGTAGAAGTGAAGTAATACGTGCTTCATTCCAGTCTCTCACCCTGAAAATATTACTTGGACTATGGGCAAAATCAATCTCTCAACTATGTCTCTGATGGGAACCTAGATTAACAGTGGAAATCTAGACTTAAAGTGACTAAATATTTGACCCACTCAATTTCCAGCATCTCTGAAAACCAGTCCCTCAAGAGAAACTTAGTTAATTTCTGGAGCATCTCCAACATCTTTGGGTAATTCCACCCCATGGAGCAAAGTGGAATAGTGACCAACTTCCCTACTGGATCTGGCTGAGATGGAGTTAATTTTCCCCATAGCAGCCCTCATAGTTCTGTGATTTGTACTGGTAGCTAGAAAGGTGTTGATAAACACAGGCAAGTTTTGGCTCCCAAAGCATCGAGCACTGACTCTGCAACATCCCCCACCTTTCACCACTAGGCTGTGGTGGGCAAGATCTTGGGAGGGAACACAGCCAGAACAGCTGGTCCAACCTCACCAAAGGGATAGTCCATGCCATACAACATCTCCTCCTTAGCAATAAAAGCTGAGAGGAAGGCAGGGGGTAAAGGGAAGGGAGGATGGGAAGCACCAGCACATTTTTGTTATTACAATGTTTGTCTTCTGGACCACTGTGTGTATCCACCACTATACAACACCATGTATACTAAAGCCTGACTTTCTGCAAAGTGGCTGGACATCATCTAGTGATGGGAAATAGAGAATAAATCTTTTCTTTTCCTGCTTTAGTGTGTGACCTTTTCTTTTGCCTTATTAAACTGCTTTTATCTTGATTTAAAATGGCTTTTTCTATCTTATTTTCTCCCCCATTCTGCAGAAAAGGGAAGGTGGGCACCTGGTGTACAGCCAAGGTCAACCCACCACAACTTCTTACAGCCAGATATGGACTCTGATGGACTGGAGGTTTTACCTAAAAGCACACCTTTCTGCAGACCCCAACACAGCACCAAAGGAGAGATCAGTGCATTGTTAGCGTACTTTTCTTCCCCATGAAACAGCTTTGGAGAGGAGACTGCACCATACTTTGCTGAGGCATTAATAGTGAGTCACCTGAAATCCAAGATCATTTGCAGTCCTCACTTTGCCTGATTTCACTTGGCAATGCCCACATGATTTCCTGGCATAATTCCACTAAGTGCTTAGTTCAGAAATAAGAGAGGCTGAGAGGACACAGTGCTGGATGAACTGCATCAACATTTTTTCCAGACAGCTGTGTGTGTCTGGCTGAGAAACAAACCTTCAGAACAGTGTAAGAGAAAACAACTTCACAGAAGTTTGCAATTCTCCAGTAAATATTTTTACTGAAGAGTCTTGACTTCTCTGGATAGTTCCTGTCTCAAAGCCTCTTAATCATTTGGTACCTTCAGAAGCTGCCCTGAGGCAAGGCCTTGATCTGATACCAGAAAGAGCTCTTGGTCAAGGGACAATGGTGGGAGTGAAACAGGGAAAGGAACAGAACTGCAGGATGTGTTGCAGGCCAGACATGAACTGGATGAGAGAAGCTTGCACAACACAAAGTCCTGTTGCTTTTGCTGTTCTGGGAAGATAATCACTGTGATGTTATATGCCCGTTTGGGGACACACAGTGCCACAATCTCTGTGCTGCTGATGTCCCATGTGCTGAAGATTTCAATGTGTCTGATATCCCTCTTGTTCATCCTCATGTGGGTGCCTTGGTATGGCATCTGGCTGCAGCTGGCTGGAAGATCACATTACCTCTGCACACTTGTCTCTCTGTAGGGCAATTAACAAGTGAAGGAGCTGAACCTCAGCCACAAGGATTCTCTGAGAAAGTAGGACAGCTCCTGGGATGGATGCTCAGTAACTTATTACTCCTGCAAAGCCAGGATGTCATGGTTTAGGAACAGCACTAAAAATGTTCTGGTTTAAAATACAGAGTGAAAAGTAAATGCTTTCACCTGCTCCTTCACAATAATGGAGAAAATACTAGAGGAGATTATAAGATATATTCACAATTTATTGAAAAATAGTACTAACAACAACGTTGATAAAAGAGTATACAAAAGAGAGAGTATTTTACCCACCAAATAAAGAAAAACACTTTGCAAAGACAGCACCAAGCATGGCTAACCAACCTGAAAAACAAGAAAAAAAAAGGATGAAACAAAACCTGGTGGGACCTGACAGGATTCTGAAACAGGCTGGGGACCTTTTCCCTGGGCCTGACCTAGTGGGAGCAGGACTGGAATGCTCCACAGTTCTGGCTGCAGCTTGGGCTCTGGTTATGGCTGCAGCTTGGGGTCCACTCCACATGGCCACTGCTCTCTCCCTTTTTTCTTTTTTCTTTCTTGTTCTTTTCTCAGAGCAGCACCTCGGGTTCACTGGCTCTAACCTACAGAACCAAAGCAGAAAAGCTGTGGCTCAGAGAAGGGGAAAGGCACGGCCGGTGGCAGAGAGGGGCCAGCTCCACCAGGCTGACCCCAAAACCTGCACACCCTGAGCCCAAGCCCAGCAAAAGATGGTGAACCTTCCAGCTCCAGCTTCCTGTTGCTGAGCCCACGCCCCTGCCATGGTGTGGGTGGTATGGAATTAAACACTGCTAGAAACTCCACCGTGTTTCTCTACGACCACGACAAAACCACATTCTCTCCAGTGAGAGAGAGAAAAGACAGAGATTACAGGTTGAGAGAGGAACAATGTACTGGAAACAGCAATGAGATAAGAAAATGAACAGTAACAGCAACAATATTAATAACAAAATTATGCAAAAAGAGGATTATTTACATGCAAAAAATGCTCACCGACTGACTCGACTTGGCGTGACCCCAAAACAGGGAATAACAGACTCTCTGCACCCCTGCTTTTCCTGGACTGAAAGTCACACCCACCTTCCTCTTGGAGGTGAGAGTCCTGTACTTCCAGCCCTAGAGGTGACATGAGGTGGTGGCAATAACAACCTGGACATGCCCATGTGGGTCCAGGCCAAAAGCCAGGACACAGGAGGACAGGCACTGGGGAGCTGGACGGTGTCAGCACAGTGTACACGCATTTCTTCTCAAGCAAGAATGCCCCATGACCTGGTGGGTGGTACAAAAAACAGGGCACCCAGATCAGAGCTTTCTGGCTGGCTCACAGGCTCACCCTCATCACCACAGGGGACTCTATCAACTACGAGTCATGTATGGGAACACACATGCAGCATGAGAAACCACAGTAACAGAGCAGTCTGTCAGAGAGGAAGGAGCTGAAAGAGAAGTCCCTCAGGAAATATAAAGCAGAAAACTGCACTCTGCTAAAATCCCACAGGATCTGGAGCGTTGTTTGTTTTGATTGCAAAGTTCAGGAGCTACGTCAGTTTTTCGTAAGTAGCCCAAACCTAATGGTTTTAGCCACTGCACAGTAAGCAGCAAGAGACACAGACTAGGAAGGAATAAAATTAAGCTGCCTAATCTGTCTGTTCAGACAAAGTGAGAACTCGAGTGTGCTAGCAGTCCTTCAGAGGAAAAGCAAACAAAACAATTAGTATTTCAGTAATCTCAGGTACTGTTACTACACTGTGAAATATTTGCATGAATATCTGAATGCCCTTCTTCCCTCAGGATGTTCCACACACCTGCTACCATAATGGCCACAATCACGTGCTGTGAGCATCCAGTGTTCTTTGAGCATCTCAATAATGCAATGCCTTCCATTTCATTAACGCCTTCCTTCTCCTGGGTCAGTATTTCCACTGATATGCTATCTCTTTCTAATAGAAATCCATATCTTTAAAATGTGGAACAATTAAAACTGAAGCAAAGGCAAGGCAATGTGCTCCTGCCTTGAAAAAGCCTGCAGGCAACACAGATCTCAGTACTAAAACTCCTGACCTTCCTAGTCCAGAAAAATGCCTCTCCAAAATTCAAGGTTTTACATCTCTTCTCTCCTTCAGCTCACTGGAAGCAGGAGCAGCAGAGATTACTGCAGAATCTGTTTCTTTCTGGTTTGTTTCTAAAAGGAATATTTTTAAGTCAGCTAAATTCACCATCTGCCTCCGTCCAACCTTCCATACATGGAAAATTTGGATGAGAAATTCTCTCTGAGAATGTGAAGCAAGTGTTGGCAGCAAGTCCTATCCCTCCCAGTGTCACAGCAGACACAAATGAATTCACACATACCCTGCTCTAAGTAGAACTTACACCTTGAGGTGTGTGATGCATGTGAATTGGCATTGGCACATGTACAGCTGGGCACAGCTATCATATGAAGCTGAATTCCTCTCCTCTGTTAATCAAACATAAGTAGAGTGAGTCATATATTTTAGATGTGGCAAGGAGAATCCAGCCATTTTTCATAGTGAGAAAAACAGGCAGTGTCTATTAATATAAGAAATCTTCCCTCTCTCTACCTTTCTCCTTCACAATGTAAATGATTTGCTAAGAATTTATTCAAGTACAGGATAAACTGTCATTGCCACAACAGGGCAATGCCACAGCACTACCTAAAATAGAGGAGTATTACCAAGCCCTGGCAAAAGAAAGCCAAAACCGTCTCCTAGTAAAACATGGGTCAATAATCCCTGAAAAGGCAAAACTGCATAACCAGCTAAGATTCCTCCAGAGGTGAGAACTGAGAGCTAACACACCTTCTCAATCCAGTATCAGACTCCAGGAATTCAGCTCAGGAAAGCCAGTTTGCTTAGGAGCTTCATTCTCAGCTAGATCTAACATCACCATCCTGAGAGTCTGCAAATGACACTATGGTGGTGAGTGGCATCTTTAAAGCTTTAATGTAGGCCTGTCTCTGGACACCCCTGTCTTTGTAAATCACTGCAACCACACAGTCTGTGGGCCTGGTGCTTCAGATTATGTAAATAAACATGTCTGTGAGCCTTGCTCTTAACCTGGCTTGAGGTAAAGTCACTAGCTCACCCAGAGGCATTCCCCTCTCTCTGTAGCCACTCGGATTGTCCTAGGAGCTGATAGCACAAAGGACCTAAACAAGAACACGTCTTCTGCTGGCCAACATTAACAAAGAAACTTTTCTTTCTAATCATGGGAATGGGGACTGCACATGATGTCCAAGGTGAGGAAGAGATGATGTTCATGCACTGAGAGGCACACCCTGTAACACCAAACAGCCAGACCTTGTAGCAGGCAGAGGACCAGCCTGAGCTCTGATCTGCTGTGCTGCCAAGAGGAGCCAAGCAAATGGGAAATGTCCCAGGGGGCACAACGCCATCCACAGGGGCCCTACCAGCAAGTACACATATTGGAGTCCAGGACACAGGGAATATTTCTCTGCCTGTCCTGAGAAGTCCTGATCCCCAGGAAAGCACTGCTTTTAACCTCCATCCATGGAGAAAGCTTCCAAAGCTTTGGGATGAGTTGGAATCAGCTAGTGTGTGAGACAGGTAGTAATGTAGTTGTAGTTTGTCACAGGGTGAAAAATTTAGAATTTGGGTTTTTTCTAGCATGGACGTAAGTGAGAGACAAAGATGGAGGATTTTGGGTGTTAATTCAGTTTCCCTCCTTCTTCTTCATCAACTCCATTTTCTGCAGTGTTGGTGGCACAAATTCATTGGACAGAAACACCCACAATGCAGGTGTTGCACAGACAGACAAATAGGTAGCAAAATAAAAATAATGTACATTTGAGCTACATAGCAATAGTTCATTGGATAGCATATCTGTATAAGAATCCTTGAAATCATCCATTTTGTGTCTTGCTGGCACATGCCTTTGAAGTGTGCAGAGCCTGTTGTTATCCTGGGTTTTGAACTGCTAAGAAGCAATAAACTGTTCTGAAGACAGAAGTTCCAGCAAGTCCCATCTGCCTCGTTCCTAAGTGTGGCACAACACCTCTCAGGGGTTTCCCTACCAGGGGACCCCGGGCTGGGCATTCCAACACACACATTCAAATGCAGCCCACTGCCTCAGCCTCTCCCCATCACATGACTGAATATGATCCACATCACATCCTTCTGCATGATGGATGTAAAGGACCTGATATATGGAGTTCCACACTAGGACACAGAGAGAAACTGAGGAGGTAACTCCATTTGACCTGGAAGCTTGCAGACTTTTGTGGGACAGAGACAAGATACGATGAGATAACAGACAAACCCATTGAAAGGGACCACAATTTTTGCATGTGTCTGCTGAAAGGGTCATCCTTGAGGTTACAGCATGCCTTCTGCTAGACATGGCATCCTCATTCTCACCATGTCTGGATCTCTGTCTCTTCCTTTACAGATGGCCAGTAATCCCCTGACCACAGAAGATGCCACTGCACTAGTAACAACCATCAGAAGGAACAGATCTCCCTCCAAATTCAAGACTCCAGAACCACACACTATGCATTTTTAGAAGTGAATGGATCACAGAACTGCCTCTTTCCAAGACTGTTTTGCCACTTGCTGTTTGTTTCATTTATGCACAGTCATTAATACAAAAAGGCTAGTATTTGACAACACTTCCAGGAGCCATGCAGAATCTGGCTTTGGTCTAGCTCTGGAGAAGTGCCTGTAATTTCACCACATTTCACTCCCTTCCGTTTTCTAACAGCAGAACTAGAACAAGGAATGAATTACCTCTGGAAGACAAATTCTATTCATCCCCTGAGCTGTCTTTCTCCAGGACAGCCAAAGATGCTAGATACTGGGAAGTACTTTGATACTCCATCAGTATGTCTGAGGAACAGAAGATGGATGCTTCAAGGCATTGAAAGCAAAGCAGTTCTATAAAAAAAAAAAAATGCAAATCAAACATTAAAAGGCTAGTAGGAAGTAAAAAGAAACCAAAGAGACCAAATCTTAGTATACTCTGTAGCAAGGTGGAGGCATGACACATATTGTTGTAACCTCATGTACTGCTTCTGTTGCTTCTAAAAGAGGAGGCTGAGAGATGCTCCTGAGTGAGGACAAGGGTTGTATTGCAGACCAACACAGGGGAGACTCCTGGGTATATATTAGTCCAGTCCTGGCTTTCCAATCCATCCACTGGTTCCTCATGGGAGTAGCTGCAGAAGGTGTCAGGGGCCTCAGGGCCCTCCATCCACGTTTGGGAGCACCGTGATCAAAGGAAAGAGCATTTTCACAAAAATTAGATTTGGGACTTGGAACATAAATATTATGTTCACACTTGAAACAAACTAAAAATAAAGTTGGCGGGCAGTTTTGGACACTCATGTAATGGGTTGTATCTAAGTTAACATCTGCCTGTGTTTCTTTGTTATTATGTTAATGAAAGAAATTTAAAATAAGCAGAAGAAATAATATTCATCCATAGTCTTTCCTGAGAGTATCAAGTACTTTCAGCAGAGATCAGATGAAGAACAGGCATTCCTCTAGGTTAAAGGTTTTTTCCTGCATAAATTAAGATCAAAGAGAATTATTTTTAAAGTCTGCAAGGAGTCAGGCCTCATTCTGCAAAGGAAAAGTATAACAGGCTGTATAGGTGTAAAGGACTGCATTACAGTAGACATGGTCCTGCTAGTTTTATTACAAATAACCTAAAGAATTAATAAAATTGGAAAGAATAATAAATTTTAGCTAAATTCTGAGAAATTAAAAGAGATTCTTGAAATGCATTTATTTAAAAGGAATCACTTCAGAAACTTTGAGGCAAGGAGTTCATCTTCAACCTAAATCTCACTATGACTCTGCTTTTTAGGGTTAACAGTTGTTCTCTTCGCCTCACCCTTGAGAAAGTCCAAATTACCTGGCATTTCACAAGATAAATGGTCAATAGCATAAATTTACAATTACTTTTCAGTATCCTAATCAAATGCTTGTAGATAAACATCTAATCTGTCTGACAGATTTCATTGCATTGTGGTGTAGGGAGTCTTGCATTTCAATTCTGAATAATTGTAAATATACAGTGCCAAAGACCTCACATTGTCTTAAATCTTTGAGAAATTAGCAAAGGTTTTAATTCTTTACAGGAAACTTAAGGGAAGACATAAATAAAAGCCTTTCCTGCCCCTTTTCTCAGTGATGCATGCTTATCTTGACTTCTAAAGAATGAATAGTGTGTCTATAAGAGGAATTTGGAACAAGGACATCTAGAAACCTTTGCATGGGTTTGACAGTACTAGCAATGGTGAACCAATAGAAAGGCACATTTTTAACCACAGTTTATTCCTTCTGACAAGATTTCTAAGCATGAATGTTCCCTACATTCTTTTTATAATCTACCCTTTATAGGGTTCCAACTTGCAGATACTGACAGTCAAATATTTTCAGAAATCATGAATCAAAGTGGCTGGCACACGCTCATCTTCAGCATCACAGTACACAAGAAACTATTGTTGCCTGTCAGCTGCCTGTGTGTTGCTTTTCTGGACTGGACTGACTGTGTCAGACATGCAGAAATTCCCAAGCTGGCTCCCTCCAGGTGCTGCCTGACCCCAGCACTATTTGTTAGGCCAGACATGGTGCTTTGGCTGTGCTGAGCTCCTGAGGCTGCACTGGCAGTCCAACAGCTTTGGCACGGGTTTGAACCAGGCTGGTAACCCTGGGCAAAGGCAGCAGCCTTAAAGGCAGCTGGAATTTTCCTGTGCTGCATTCCCAGGAGTAGGTCACTCTGCTGCTGTCCATAGAGCAAGGAGTCTGAATGGCTTCTTCAGAGAGCCACTCCACATCCATCAAACCCTTGGTGCTGAATGAGAGCTGATAAGCTCAACTGCACCCAGACTGGTTCAAGAGTGGGTCTGAGTAGTAACAGCCAAGAGCTCATTGCACAGTAGATGATAAGGCTGTAGACAGATCTGGAGAACACTGGATCTTAAGTTTCCAAAAAGAAGCTGTAAGAATGCATTGGCAAACTCTGGATGAACTTTAGGGGAAAATACAGTGCTTGAACCTCTCACAATGACAAACAAAAGCTTTCATAAATTTCCTGAGCTGCCTTGAAACTTTCAACAATTAAGTATATAACTAACATAACACATGAACAATTCCCCTGTCATCATGGGTATGAGCAAAATCATAGTCATGTCTTTAAGAGATCAATCAACGCAAAGTAAAACTTGTCATAACTTAAATTTAGAGGAATAATTTACAGTGGCATCAATAATATTTGCATTGACAGCTTACTTTCTAAGATTCCAAGCCCCTGAATCAGGACACTGTGCTACTGCCCATTCAGTATATGTTAAAACATAAAACTTACAACATGAGCTCTGAAATGCTGAGCTGTCACTATCCTGTCTGAAATTCTTAGGAAAAAACAAATGTTAGGCCTTCTTCTGCTGACTGGAACTTCTTAGGGTTACACAATGAAGCAGAGCTTTCCCAAATGTTCTGTTCATCTGGAGACACCTGGCCCCTTCCCAGAGAGGATCATCTTTCTTGTGGGCTATAAAGCTCCACTGCTGGAGATACTAATCCTTTAAGGTCTTGTGTGATTTTGATTTTTACTTTTCAGAACTCTATGGCACATTGTGGCCACTAACTGTTCAACTTGCAGTCTGCATCTTAACAGAATGGAGAGGAGTCCCATCTAGAACTGTCTCAGGGGTGAACATGAATCACTTGAATTGCCAAAAATAAGAGGTCTTTGGTGTAGACCTTTACTGATGAACACCTACCTTGCATTAAGCTAATTTCTACACAAAATAGTAGATCTTTTTCTGTCTTGGACGTGGAAAAAGAGAAAGATGAACACTTATTTACAGTTGGGTCTCCAGAAGTTTCCTGAAAGTGAAGAGCAGAGACAGCAGAAGGCACCATCCTTAGGAGAGAATGGCTAATGTATTTATGAACACAAGAAAGGCTTTGTTGTTCTCTGGGTGTCCACACTGACTGCACTTTCCTTGCCCTATGTAGCACAATGAGTTGGTGAATTGAACTTCCATCAAGTTGCAGGATTTGGTGTGTCAAATGCATCCTGAACTAGATGTCATCTACAGTAAGGTCAAAGGCTGTATCACCAAGATCCCCAAAGCATCTAAATCCCATGGAAGTGATTCAGGTGAGCTGCTGAATTGTGTCCTTAGCTCCTTGTACACAGTACACATGCTGCAGACACTTGGAGGGATGGAGATTCAAAGGGCTAAGTTTTCTTTCAAGTGAGAAATTCAGGCAAGTTCCTTCAGAAAAGTAAATGCACAAAGAGAATCACAATGTTCACACATCTCAGTACACAGAGACTAAGCAAAGTCTTTGATCTTCTGGAGAAGCTATTACATCGAGATCTTAGAGCACTGAGGGGGGAAAAGAGGAACATGAATAGATACTTGCTGTGTGAAACAAACGGATTGATTTCAGGTATGATCCAGATGAGTGTCCACCCTCACCACAAGCCCATCCTGGTAGCTGACTTCCATAAGACACTTCTCTGACAATTTTGCTTTCGCATTAAAGTGCTTCATAGAAGTCGGATATGGTACTACAAGGATACGGTACTGACTATCTGAAATAGACGTTACTCACCTTTTCGAGGTCTGCGGTTTCCTCGGAGAGCAGCAGATGGTGCTGTCCTCCTTTCTGGAAGCCAACGCGAGCAATTCAGCCTTGCTGAGCTAAATAACACTTTTGCACTACCAGCCTCGCCGTGTGTCTTAACTGCTGTGCAGATTTTCAGCTAATTGGGTGAGAATTAGCTGTGGATAAGGTTTCAGATGAACTTAAGCAAAAGCTTGGGCTGTTAGCTCACATCAAACAATGCTGCTGTGCTTCGCAGCTAGTGACACTTTTGCTACCATGCTTTGCAGTTTTTAATAGACATTATGGTATTCAGGTATCCTCATTCAAACAGAAGCAGAATTCAGAGAAGAGTAACTAAAGTGATCAAAGACCTGGGGGACAGAACTGTCTTGATTAGACAGCCTAGCCAAGCAGTGGCTGCTGGGATAAGGACCAAATAAGCATATGCAATTACAAGGGGAAAAAAAGCCAGGTTTACTACTGAGTCTTGTTTCAAGGTAGGGGGAGAAGGAGCTATAAGTGAGAAGAATGGAATTAACCTGAACAAAAGGTCTTTGTTCTGACAAAAGGCAGACTGCACAAGGAGTTGAGAACTCGTATCTCTCAGTGATGGGCTGAATAAAAGCAGGGTGATGGAAGAATAAGAGGAGAGCTGGAGGCAGGTATCGATGGCTGTTTCATGGCCACGCACGTGTTTTATCTCTGCTTCCAACAGAACTCTTTGAAAAAGCGCAACCTACAACTCTGAGAACTTCTTTGGGAATATTGATAAGGATGGAAACACAAAGATTCCTGCGGCAGCCTTCTGGAAAGCCATGATGCAGGTGTGCCTCTGAAAGCACGGCCAGAATGCTCTTCTGGTAGGGTACTGCTCTAGGGAAACCCCTCTGCTGCAGCACAGCCACCAGCCAGCTTTGCTGCTGACATCATGACGCCTCTGGGTCCCTTTCAACCCAGACTATTCTGGGATTGTTAAGGCTAAAAGGCAAAAGTTGAGTCTAGAATGAGACCAACAGAAATGCCATGACACCCAATAAATACTCTAGATAGCATCAATGATAATGGACCAACTTTAGAATATCACAGACATCCACTGTTTGTATAGGACATACAGGATCTTGGTAGATTCTTAGGTTTTACTGCTACAGGAAAGTGAAAAATAGGCATGTAAACCCTCACCTGTACAATGGAATAGACAGTTGTCTTCCTGCCAAAACCACTGTGGTCCTTGGGATCAGCAGCAATGGTCAGCCAGACATGATGTTCTTTTACAAAAATATAATAATAATAATAATAATAATAATAATAATAATAATAATAATAATAATAATAATAATAATAATAGAAAAAAGAAAAAAGGCTTAAATTGCCTCTCCACTAACATTCTGGATTTTTTCTGTCTCTCTTCCTCCATGCACCAGGCCATCTGCTTGCCTATTAAAAGACAGCCAGGCCCCACTCTGATATGGAGGATTTTTCTGCTTAAAATTAGCTAGGTTTCCTAGCACTTCTCCTCTTACCAACAAAGCATCCCACTGAACTGAGTCAAAATTGGTGAACTAGTGCACAACTTAGTCTGGAATCAGACAGCAGTTGTGGATTACAGGTGAATGACTCCTGGTTTGTCTTTCTTTTTTTAATTCAGCTTGACACTAAATAAATATGACCTTATTCATCTTAGGATGTGAAGGGACGTATCTTTTTGGCCAGTCCTTTACTTATGCAAGTAAAAGGTAAATGAAAAAACACCTTGTATGCTTAGGAGTTCTGTTGAATCAAACTACAAGTCTTATTTTCCAATTTGATAAACTTGCCATGAGAATCTTGCAGGAATCTCAGAGCTGAATGGCATTTCCATTCATCCTAAACCTAAGATGAGAAGCATGAGCTCAACACTATCCCCCTTGCAACCATAGTAAGATTTGCCAAGACAGCATATCTGTGCTGTCAGAACTTCTCCTCCATCCTCAGGGACTCTTGTTTTTTTCCTTCTCTCTGATTCCTCTTCTTAGGAGACCTACTTTTCCCTGGAAACCCGCCTTCAAACTACAGAACTTTTCATTCTCTTGAAAGGGCCTCTTAGTGCCTGTAGCAATCATGTCCAAGTTCTGAGAGCCTGAGCATTCAGCAGCAAACTCCTAAGAGGTTGTCAGTCGCTGCAGGCTAAGCCACTTGTCATTGGACCCAAAAGTCCCCCTAGATTTTCAGTCAGTTCTGATAGGTGACTCATCAGCTGAAAGCCCTGTTAGTCGTGCCCAAATATTCCCACCCCTCAGCACATACTAAGGGGTTTAAATACATGCTGTAGTCTAGTTTTAAAGCTAGAAGCAATGGGTCAGTTTTGCCCCTAGCCTCCTAATGTTTTCCAAGAGAGGCAAATTAATTTGTTGGGTCCAGTCTTTATTCCTTCACATGCAGTGATGCCACACTAGAAGCATCCATGCTCAGATGCTACATGTGCTTTAGCCTGGCTAATCTTGGGTCAGAGGTTACATGGGATTCCCAAGCACTTCAGGCACAACTTGCAGAACTGTGGTTAAGCAGTAAGCAGATGAAACTGTTGAAACTCAGTGGCCAGCAAAGACTTCATCTGGTGTCATTAACGTGGCAGAGTTATATCAGGGGAAAAAAAGATATATACCCCTTATCTAGCTTCTTGATTCATTTTAACACTGTAGCACGTGTGAAATGGTGATAGTCACCTTGCTGACAAGAGTCAGAAGAGTTGTGACCTTTGCTATCCTTACTGTTCCTACCTCAGGCTGTTTCCTCAAGATCCTCTCAGCAGCTTTAAGATACCTGACAGAGAAGTTTCACTTTACTGAAGTAATACTGGTTCAACTTGTTTTCAATCAGTCACTTAAAAGATCAGGAGCCAGCACAGAAGCCTGGGGAAGCCTGAGGAGGAAGAGAGGGAAGAGCCATAACAATGAAGCAAGGAAGCAGGTCAGACAATGCAAGATTGTGTAAGAACCACTGAAAGAAAGCCCAGAGTGGCTCTGGGCTTGGGGAGGCCCAACACTGGGGAGCTCTGACAGTCTAAGTTACTGAATGTAAAAATGAAGCTGATGTTCCATTATACAGCAGGTTCCTACACAGTCTGGTCTCTTTCCACTATGGAAGGATTGGTCCTTTGAACGTGGTTACCAAATCTGTCTTTCTCTGAATGCTGACAGTGATGAACTTACTTACAAAGATGAAGGCAAAAAGTGGGAATTGGGAAAAAAAGACACTCATATATTGCTATTATCTCCTTCTGAGGTAAAGCACATGGGCAAACATTGAGGTGAGGGCCGTGCAGTCATCCCCTGCCACCTTAGCAGATCTGACACAGGGACCTTTGCAAGAGAAAAAAATTAATTCATGGGAAACTACACCTCATGTTGCTTAAAAAGTTATGTGTGATAGAAATTTTCTTTAATATCTCCATGGGAAAAAATACGTTAGAAAGATGGAAGACCTAACAGACTGGCTTAGATACCATACTTTTTTAAAACCAACAATAAAAAAATACATTTTACAGTTATTAAGGGATTTAAAGCCTTGCAAATATTAATATCTATTAAAAAACAGAATCTAAAAAATGTTAATATGCACAGGAAGTATATTTTGCCATGTGATCCACTGCCAACATAGACTTCACAACAAAAATCTTGAAGAACTGGGAAATGTTGGCCACTTTGGGAAAATCAGCTTTCAGTGGAAAGGAAAGAAGCTAGTTGCAATCTGATAAAGTCTCTCTTTCCCAATGGAATTCCCATGTAGAAACAAAATCTTTGAAAGATCTTGAAACCTTTGAGAGAGTTCAGGTGGCTCCAGTGCCTAATCAGTCAAGGTGACTGCTGGCATGATGGCATTGCTAATGTCTGCTGGGTAGTCACCTTCAGAAGGCTTTAGCTCAGTGTCCCAGCAGGTCTGTGTCCTCTTGACGCCTGTGACTCTTCTAGAACTGCAGTCAGTGCCACCTTCACCTTTGGAATAGGTGGGGGTTTGAGATGAAGAGTCAGAGCAGCATTTGAAATGCTGGCCAGTTTGCACATGCAGGAGTACAAGACTGGAGGGTTTTCTGTTCTTTTCCTAATCATTCCTGAAAAGTCATTAGTGTTTCTTGACTACTGCTAAACACTAAGGTACATTTTCATAGAAGCTGTTGTGGTTAGAGTTGGTATGGATCCCAGCCAGCAATGAAGCCCCAAGCAAACTCCCTCACTAGTCCAGTCAGGGAGAGAACTGGAAGAGTAAAAAGCTAAAAAACTTGTGGGTTGAAATAAAGACAGTTTAAGTAGGTAAAAAAAAAAAGCCCCACATGTAAGCAAAGCAAAACAAGGAAGAGATTCACTGCCTCCCATGGCAGGCAGGTGCTCAGCCATCTCCAGGAGAGCAGGGCCCCACCACACAAAGTGGTGACCTGGGAAGACAAGCACCATCACTCCAAACATCCCTCCCCTCCTCCTGCTTCCCCCCACTTTCTGTTCTGAGCACGGTGTCCCACGGTCTGGAATATCCCTTTGGGCACTTGGGGTCACCTGTCCTGGCTGTGTCTCCTCCCAATATCCCCTGCACCCCCAGCTTCCTCACCAGCTGAGCAGTATGGAAAGCAGAAAAGGCCTTGGCTCTGCGTAAGCTCTGCCCAGCAATAACAAAAACATCTGTTATCAACG
>VXBQ01014490.1:64929-101863 GCA_013400175.1 Phainopepla nitens | reverse complement strand
AAAAAAAAAAGAGAGAGAAAGAAAGTAAGAAAAGAAACGAAGGGAAAAAGCAAGCCCACTACTTATCCGAGGCTCCAAAACAAAACAGAGAAACGTGAGAGCACGGCCCTCCCCAAGCACAACTGCTCGCGGGCTCAGATTTCCTTTCGGAGGGGTCATGGCTGCTGCAGTCACGGGTTTGGAACGCAGCTGGTCCTGCCTGCAATAAGGAGAAAAAAAAATCCCTGCTCTTCTGCAAACGGCATTTGCCTCCTTTCGCTTCACAAGCTCATTGTGCTCAGACGAAAGGAAGCCATTTGCAAAACGCTTGGGGCACTGGATGCCCGTCATCTTCAGTGGGTCATTCTCCCTCACCGCTCCCAGCCCCTTCCACCCACCCTCCCTGCCGGCCTGGGAGGGAAGGGACAGATGCACTTCAAGTCACACACACCTATAAGCACTTCAGTTTATCTCAGACAGTCCCCATGATTAGCTTGGGGTTTACACATAGGAGAGCACTGGCTAAGGTACTGTCTGAAACATTTCGCACGTCCCTAATCACCCAAAAGGCACAAAGCAGCATGGAGTAGCACAGAGCACTCTGTTGCATCAGCCGGGCCACCCTGCCCACTCCCTTCCCCCTGGGTAAACCACAGCAGGTAATTGTGCTGGTGCAGCGGGTGTTTTTGTTTGCTTTGTGTAAGGAAGTAACAATTACCAGTGACAATAAATGCCTCCTCGAGTCAGAAGTGACCTGAAGCTCCTGAGTTGCATACAAACAGTTGCAGTGCAGCTGCCTTGCCAGTGCTGGAGCAGGGCTGCTAAACTGACAGCAGCACCTACCCCTCTTTCCTCCACTCAGGGAGTCACACAATGATCTTTCAAACCAGAAAAACAAGGATGAGGAGAGAAGCTTTCATGTTTCACTGCCATTATCATAGGTCATAACTGTGTTAATGTGCTATCATGCTGTTTACATGTGTATGTATATTGGGCGGGTGTGAACAACCCTTAAGAAGGCATGAGATTTTCCAGGAGCCTCACGTGGGCACAAGTACATCACCTGAAGCAGCCGGATGAGTGCCTCACCAGCAGCCACCTCTGTACTTGGGGGAGAAGCCATCCAGAGGAAAGGGCAGTCCGAGTGCACAGGACACAGTCCTTACATGCTGTACTGTTCTGTCACAGCCCCTGGTCTGCAGAGCTGGGGCCAGCTGGGGAGCTTGGAGAGTATTTATATTTCCTGGGTGAGTAGCTAGAGAAGAAGGTACAGTACTCTCTAGAAGATAGCGATGGGGCAGATACATTTATTTATTTTTTTGGAAGGGACAGTGTGATATTTCAGGGTTTCCCCATAGCCTTTCAGCCATGTGCCCCAGGTAGGACAGAAATTATGTTATGCCCACTGGGGAACTCCTCTCCTTAATCCAGCTCCTGGCACTACAAGACACCACACTGATACTTTGCAGATTGGCAGGAAACACCATGAAGCCCATGTGTGCTTAAATACTTCACATTACACAGCAAATGCTGTTCTGGCTGCCTGAAACACTGCAGCATTTGGGCTCTCTCTCTCTCTGAGAAGATAAAGCATCCTCATAGCTTAGCTGTGTTTATCCTGAAACCCTCAAGACAGTCTTTGTCTCTGAGCTGGTCATCTGGAGCTCACAGCTTCTTCTGAATGTTGCCCTTGCATGGAAGCCATCCTGCTCAGGGTATCCCTACCACCACTCTGTGTCCACCCTTTGCTCTCAGCCTGGATTCTGGCTTTTTAGCCAATGCAGCTGTAGCAGAGTGTCTTGGTAATCACATTTTTATCACTTTGCAAATAAGCCTTAGCTACAAACACGAATGCTCTGCTGATTTTTTCTTAGGCATCATGGATACTAAAGGGTTATTAGTGCTCTATTCAAGCCTATGTTGGCAATCCCCACCCTTCTCTAGATTGTTATGCAAGCCCAGTTGGAGTTGCTATTAAATATGAGACAAGACCTCAGTTAAATATGTATTAAGTTACAGATTTCTAGGGTGTTACCAACTTTCTAGAGATACCACATGTGACTCACTGAACTAGATGACAGACTATGAAATAAGTTATTTCATCTGGTCATATTTATCAGAGCAGGTTTGTCCTGCCTTTTTTTTAATAGGGATCACTGTCTCATAGGTAGCAAGCAGGCAAAATGAAATCTGTTCTTATAGGTATTGCTTTCTGCAGCTCATTTTTACTGTATTCCAGTCCCACATATCTGACTATACCCTGGTTAGCTGAAATGAAACAATTCAGTCCCCTCTGATGCAAAGATCACCTAGTTTTCTTTGGGTCGTTGTTCAATGGACAAATTCTGTAGATAGGACTCCTGTCCTAATCCAAATGGTGTGTTAAATTATGGAGAAAAATCAGCACTTGTCATTTTTCTAGAAAATAAAATGTCCTGGAGCATGCTCTTCCTCCCTTAATTGCTTCCCTGCACCCATCACAAGTCCCTGGCACCATCTGTGAACCTCTGCCAGAGCTCCTGACCAAAAACAAACAGCATGCCAAAGGTAAGTGGGCTGGAGCTTTAGTCTGCAGCTTGTCACTGTTGGGGTGCTGGGCACCTCTAAAGGGATAGTAAGTCCTTCAGAAAGGTAGCTGAAAATTCTCCTTACATAGAGAAATCTCTAAGATGCTAGCTAAGAGAGGCATCCTGCCCATCTGGCCATACTGCAGAAACAGGTGGCATTTAGGCCACAAGCCAAGAGCTCCTTAGCTGTTCAAACTGGGGACCTTCGTATCCTCAAGACTGAAGACAAGTCCCTTTCTTTGTCCCTGGTCTTAGGGCATGTGGCTGGGATAGACATGCCAATAGCTGCAGGCTGAAGAAACCTTCTGTTTTATAAATACCAGCTTCCACCCAAAGTATGTGAAATTGCCTTTCACATACTAGGCTGGTTTTTCATTGGTGAAGTGAGTTTGAAGCAGGGAATAGTGCAGCCCACAGTCAGAAGCAGTGAAGAAGTAAAGACTAACATGACCTCAAAGAAAAGAGCTGAGACTCTCTGCTGACAGAACTTTGCAGGGGTTGAGAGGAGACAGGTTCTAACAGGCTGGCTGGAGTCACAGAAGTGCTGGGAGATGGAGAGGTGCAAACTTGGGAGCATAAGCTCTCCAATGACTTCAGTCTGTGTGCAAAGGAGTGTGCACAGCTTCATGAGGGGTGAATGCAGGGGACTGCTGCAGTAGACTTGTCTTCTCTGCCAACCTCTAGAAACTGGTTCCTTTAGAAGAGATAAGAGCACGTAGGCAGACTTGAAATGAGTACAGGAATCCTGAACTCAGCATGACTTCTAATTGCTTGTTCCAGACACAGGCTGCGACTCCATTCCAGGCTCTGGGAAGTCCAAAGGATAATTTAGCCACACAGGAGGTATCCTCCTGCATTCCTGCATAACACAGAAGCAAGGTGGTCTCTGAGTGACAGCAAGGCTCAGGGTGGCAGAGATTCTTGACCCTTTAACACTGATTCGCAGTGAAACATTTTGTCTCATAAATCTTTTTCTCCCTCTGATTTTATCTTCTCTTTTAGAAAATGATGCAAATAAAGCTGATCTGCCTTTTAGCTTGTGGATATCTGTACTATACTAAACAACCCTCCAAGGAGAGGAGTAAAAAAGGGTTAAGGACTAATACAAGTCTTTGCAAGGACCTATGTTCATGCCAGGAAAAAGTATGAGCCACAGTCCTGCTCCAGATCAATTCTCCAGCCCCTTCCAGTCAGCTGTGACTTTCCTTAATGCCTGTCCTGGGGCTAGAAGAAGGCAATGCCAACAGTTCAGTTTGCTTTGACAGGACTGAGCCCTGCGTGAAAACACTAGGAAACCTGAGTCAGCAGCTCACTTGCTCCTACTCTTGGAATAGCTGAGATTCCCGGACACAGTAACTTGACTCTACTCCTGGCTCAGGGCAGCCACAAGCTGAAAGGCAAAATAAAATCCCCTCCTGGCCCATTAACGAGGCCTATTCTGGGTTCAGGAGAAACCAGTTTGACTGATGAACTCCCCTGGCTCAGGGGCTCTGGCTGGGGCTGGGAGAGTTATTCTTTCCTTATTCAGCAGACAGGAGGATGTTAATGGAGAGCATATGGGAGGGGAGGGAGTGCTGTGGATATTGCTGGAGGACAGCCAGACTGCATCAAAGCCCCAAGAAGCCTATTCTCCATCCGGGCAATGCTAAAACAGGCCATGGAGAGACGAGAAGTCCAGCTGTGATACGGGGGAGTGAGGAAAAAAGCCCTCTGCCTTCCCCAGCTTTTTTACTCCCACTCCTAATGGGACAATGGGGCAGTATTGTCACATAATCCTGTAGGCATGGTATTTATTCATAGTGGAAGCCTTTCTGGGGAAGAGCAGGCTTCAGCCAGGCACCCTGTCCTGAGAGTCATGCTACTTCAGGGAAGCAAGAACTGCCTCTGTGCTTGCAAAGTGCCATATAATTTATGGTGCTATAGAAATGATGAATTACAACAGTCCTGCAGTACAGAGATGGAAAAGCCCTGTTAACTCCTCCAGCCCATCTCCCAGAGCTGATGCAGTACTGTTGCCTCTCACACATTTCCTGTGTCTGTCTGGACATGTTTAGAACAAGCAAGCAACTGAGGTTCATTTATTTTTCACTTCTTAATTCTACTTTTAAAATAACTCCCAATGTGATTAAGGTAGTGAGGATTACCCAGCCACTTGGATCTGCCAAGAAGGATAGAACAGGGTGCATCAAAGGTAGCCCACATCTGCCTTACCTTAAAGATAAAATGGAGGACTAGCAAGTGAAGACTTGATCACAGCTTGAACTAAGAAACTTGCCATTAAGTAGGAGGGCAGCGAGAACCAACTCTGGTAAAAATTAGTTGTGTCCTTTTTAGCTCCTGACAATCTTAATGTAGCCCTGACTGAGGCAGATTTTGGGCATCCATGATGCTTGGCCTTGCATCATTTACCAGATCTTAATTAACTAAGGAGCCTGGCTTGTTTAGCCTAGTGAAGGGGAATATAATTACAATCTATAAATAAATACTTCAGGGGGTGAACACATGGGGAGGAGAAAAAAGCTATTTAAAGATAAAGGACAATGCTGGCACAAGAACAAATGGGTATGAAGTAGCCATGCACACATTTAGGCTAGGGATTGTCAGGTTTCTAATGCTGAACATATTGATGCTCTGTGAAGGCAAATCAGCGGGTTTAGTAAAGCCAAAAGTCAAGCTGGTTCTAAGAGGCAGCTAAACACATTTCCTCAGCTGATTGTACAAAATGGCTGGCTATGCAAGGAAAGGAGCTGGACTTGGGGAAACCCAGAAGGGATGTCCTGAGGCGTTTTGTGCTGCAGTAAGTACAGGATGAGTTCTGGCTAACCAACTGCAGGGCCCAGTCAGAGCAAGGTGGGAAAAAACCAGAAGATTAATGAAACCTGAGAAGTTTCAACTGCACCTTCATACTGCCTTCCAGTGCCTGAAGGGGCCACCAAGAAGAATGGAGGGGGACTTTTTACAAAGCAATGTAGTGACAGGACAAGGTTCAGCAGTTTTAAAGTGCAAGAGGGTAGGTTTAGATTGGCTGTAAGGAAGAAACTTTTTACAAAGAGAGTAGTGAGGCAAGGGAACAGGTTGCACAGAGAAGATGTGGATGCTCAATCCCTGGCAGAGTTCAAGACCAGGTTGGAACAACCTGGTCTAGTGGAAGGTGTCACTGCCCATAGCAGTGAAAGGCAAAATAAATTAATAAATTTATTAGTTAATAAAGGGGGGTTAGAATTAGATTATGTTTAAGGTCCCTTCCAACCCAAACAAATTCTATGATTCCATGATGATTCTATAAAGCATAGCAGGCAGATTATAAATCCAGGTAAAACTGGAAACTGAAACTAACCTCTCTCCAATGAGTAGGCTGGCTGGCTTGGCTTAGAGAAGTTTATGGGGACAGGAGGAAATTATGAACAACAGGCAGGAAAAAGAATCTGTGATTTGTTTGTGTAAAAACCTAGGCAAGAGAAAAGAAATAATGATTGGTTTTCCTGTGAGCAGTTGAGGTAGGGAAGCTCTTAAATTTTGTTTTGCCGTCCTCAGAGGCAAAAAGATCTCCTGAGCCAGAAAACCTTAAGCCATGAGAACATCTTGTCATGTTCCCCAGTGAAGTAACAGCTCAGCCTGACCTCAGGCTGAGACCAATACATGGTCTGCATGCAGTAATCCTTCTCTGTGAAGTCATTTGCCAAACAGACAGTGGGTGTCTTTCCCCATGGCTTTCGTGCAAAACAGAATATGAGAGACCTTGACCCTTGACTAATGCTTGCTGGAGAGGCAGATGTCCAAATCTTAGCTGTCTTATCCAACTGGAAGCTATAACAATAAATCACATACTCCAGTTTACACCACCAGTGCAAACAAGATAATGGAACTTATACCAGAGAAAGATCTGTTGTAATATAGCATTTTGTTTCATCCTGTTCCTGCTGAGAGTAGATGGACAGGCAGCAGAGAAGACACAGCTTTAAAACTGGTACAGACCTCTCATACTGAGGGAATTTTCCTGTGGGAATCTCCTGCCTGTTTGAGTTCTCTCTATGCTTCATAACCAGTGCAAAGCAAATTTAGCAGAGAGCAGAGAATCCATCTTAAAATGCCTTAGGGGGGACAGAAAATACGGTATAAATGGAACTGCAGCGATGTCTCTTCTAATTCTTGTAATCTGTCACCTAGCTGTGGCAGTGATAGGTACTTTAGAAACCCACAGACAGTCTGAGTATGATTTGATCACATTAGTAGTGGCCTATGCATCAAGAGATTCAGAGGTTTTATTCAGAAAGGCATTAAAATAAAGATGGTTGTGCTTTCAAATCTCTTTTGTCTGGAAAAAGGTTATCTCCTAAGGCTGGCTTTACTCCTGACATTTCTCATTCTTTGCTTTTCTTTACAGATCAGAAATAGAACATGAAATGCCTTGTCTTGCTATTTTCATCATTCTGCAGTCAGTCTCAGCATGAATCTGAGGCTATGAGGGTGGGAGGTGATGAGCTGAGTCAAGTCTAAAATATGATTCCTTGCACTAGAAGGATATAGATGTGGTTTCTGTGTAAATCACCAGTTCAGGTCTTCCTGGTACTGAAAGGTGATGACTGTTATGCTCTGTGAGAGCTGTTATGCTCTCTTGAATTGAGGTAGAGGGTTTCCATCCAGTCACTAGCTAACTTTATGCAGAAGTCTAGGAAGCTGAGAACTCCGTGAATGAAAGCACCAACATGTTCCCTGGGGAAGAGCACACAGGGGAGGTTTGTCCTGTCACTACTTGCATTTTCCTGGCTGTATGAAACTTTGATATTTTTCATCCTCTGTGTTTAAAAGTTCTTGGCCTGGTAACCCTCAGCAAGGTGAATCAACTATAAAGATAGGAGAGAAGATGAGGGGAAAAATTATTTTCCTTTGAGGCAGGGCTTTTATTTTAGATGCAAACCAACAGATTTTTTTCCTTTGACCTCCAAAAAACAGCGAGAATTTATTGGTCATTTTCACATTTTTAACCGACATTTTAATTTTCTTCACAAAAACATTTCAAACATTGAGGACCTCAGTAAATCTCTAAAGCACATGGTGAAAAGTGTTCACACAGAACATAAAATTGTAACTCTGGATTTGTACAATTCATGCTGATGGTCAGTCATGTCAAGCTTTAAAGAATCTACCACTTCAGCCATCACGAAAAGGCAGTAAATCTGGATTATGCATTGAAAGTGCTTAGGGAGTCTGGGTATTTATACCAGTGAAATGCCAAAATATTTTACTGACACGCTCCATTTTTTACATTCTTTTACTAGCAGTTAATTTTTTTATGTGTATATATATATTTTAATGCTGACAGTTACATTTTGGCTATTATTAGTTTGCAACTGGTTAGGCCTTCTCTCATCAAAACAGGAGTCTGAACAATTCCATGCACATGGCACCTTGGGCAGAAGAGAGTGGAAACCTTACAGATATGTGCATGGCCTGGGCTGAATACAGTTAGAGCTGCCTCTTTGGAAGCTCTCCAGATGTCATACACAGAACTCCTGGCTGTTTCCATAGCAGTGATGCACTGGGTGCTGCTGCTGAAGAACCTCTGTCAGCCCCCAGTGTCCCCACACGGGACCAGAGCTGTGAAATCATGAAGGAGAAAGGGGTGACTCAGTAGGGAAGCATTTCAAACTGCCCAAGGCATGCAGGCAGCTAGAAAATACAAACTGAAGCTTCTGTGGGGTGTCCATCATATGGTGCCATTAAGAGAGGTCCAAGTCAGCCCTAGAACCCAAAGCAATGCAGTCATGTTAATGCAGTGCTCTGAGCTGGGCTCCTTAACCCCTATTTTAAATGTATGCACTGCAGATACATTTATTTCCTGACCCAAATCAGGTCTCTTATCTAATTCTAAGCACCTCTGTGTGATACTGCTTGGTGCTACACTGGTGCTTTCTATTGGAAGGGTGCCAGGAGCACATTTTATTTAGGAAAATCACTTAGTGATTTTTATAGGAAATCACTTAGAAGAGGCCATATTCCTTTTGGATTGACAATGAAGTCACACAAAACTGGTGCATAAAAGATTTAAGTATACATAACTAACTCAATCAAGCTCACTGAGGCTAAAGGAAGAGTGGAGATATGCTCATGGAATCCAGATCCAGCCTCAGCCACTTGGTGACCCCACACTAGAAAAAGGGTATAGAATTCCAGATGGTGTTTTCAAACAGTTCACAGTGTTTCAATCCTGACTGCCAGGGCCCCAGTACCATCACATGGGTCTCACCTCACCCTGGCCACAGCCCAGGACCCCATTTCAGGCCCTAAGCAGCAACATCACAGGACACTGGTCTCCAGCTTGGATGAGGAAGCTGAGCTGGCAGCCCAGCCTAGACCTGCCCCCATCCCCAGGGAGGTGCCCAGTGCCCTTGGCAGGGGTAGTGAGGTGAGCCTGGGCTGGCAGGCTCTGCCCTGCTGCCCTGGGGCTTTCCCTGAAGCTCCCTACACCCCATCCCCAGGGGGCCACCAGCCCTTGCTGATGCCTCTATGCTCAGGAGCTGCTGCCTGGCTCTTTCCTACAGGTCAGGATGTTAAGAAGAAAAGTCAAACTCCAAAGAGAACCTGTTAATGCTGCAAAGCAGAACCAAACTAATGATCATAACCATGGTCTCCCTCCTCCTCCTCAGAGCCCAGACTACATACTTAAATGGAATATAAAACATACTTAATGGAATATAAAACATACTTAATTCCTGGCAGAAGGAGAAACTGCTTTTGGATTTGAAAGCTCAACTACTCTCTCAGCCCCTGAGGAAGGTTTGGTTTTATTGGATTGTCTATTCTCTCCTCTAAACAGCTCTCACTTCCCAGTTTGAGTCCTTCTGGCAAGTATTGATATGCTTCTTTCTTGCTATGAAAAGGATACTATGAACCTGTCATCCTTCAAACTGTTTCTCAGCTCACTTTTGATGTGGGGTCTCTGTGAGTTAGGTATGAACTCTAATAATTTAAAGATAGTTAATTCACTATGGTTTGTTGAACTTCCTAAGTATTTAAAAATCCTTGGCAGAGGAAGTGAGAAAAACTCAAACAAATTACATTCCTAGGTTTGCATCTCTCTCCAGGTATGGTAGCTATGGATGCCTTTACTACAAACCCCAGGGAACAGTTTAGGTATCAAGCTGTTTTGGAAAAAAAACTCCAGAAATTCAGAGATTAGAAACCATTCGAAAAGTCAACTTCTGCCAGATTATGGCACTAGAGGCCAGGCAGTGAACCCTTCCTTGCTCTTTGTCCTTGACTCCTCCCTGAAGTCCAAGAGGCTGAAATGAATCAGTAGATCAAATGGCAGATCGTGACTGAGGCGCTTTCTCCAAGCAAAGGAGGCCCAGGCAAAGCTGGCCAGGTTTAAGGGGAGGCTTCACATTTGCCCTGAAGATCTTTCAATACAGTGTTGGGCCTTGCCATTCAAAAGCCAGAGGGACATTATGTTTACTTAATGTTATATTTTAAAGCAGATGCAGATGAAAGACAACTGTGTTCTAGACCTGCAGTATTTCCTAAATGTTTGAATAACAGCATCCTGTGCTGCTGACCCAGAGGAGAAGAAGTCTGCTCTGGCAGCAAGAGAGCTACTAATTCTTAGGTGCTGTAGTAACATCAACATCAACAGGCTCAGGCTGTGGGAAGGCAGCCTTGTGTCATATCTCAGGGCACTCTGGGGGGCATTAAAAAAATCCATACTGTAGCAATGGTATGGAACATAAGGGTGCTTGTAAGGGATCTTTCTTTATTTTCAGGCCATAGCCATACAGTCTGAGCAAATATAGAGGGCACATATAGCCATGTGGAAGATTTCTTTCCAGCTGGTCCTCATTACCATTTGCTTTCAGTAATTTCAAAGAATACTGTAGCTGCCATTTCCAAGTCTCTGTCAGACTTTCTTCCAGAGAGAGGAATTCAGGTGGCTTTAGTTGTTCCATTTTTTTTTCACAAAGAAATCAGACTTCTTCTCATACATTGTAATAGGGGCACTGTGTCCCCAGGAGGGACTACTTCTCATTTCCTGGCTCAACACTGGAGGTAGGTAACCTACAGAAACAATTCTGCAATCTGTGACTACTGTTGCACAGTGGAGCTGGCACTCTTAGGAGAAGGTTTGGAAATGAACTGCCTGTTTACAAAGGAAGCCCAGTGTAGTCAGGACTGGCTTGTTCCATAAAGAGTACAGAGGGACTCCCACAGCACTACTAAAATAATAGGAGGAGTAACAGGGATTGCTACAGGAGTGAGTCATGGGCATGCAGAGAACCCAAAGGAGGCACTGATTTTGTCAGAAGCACAAAGGCAGCTGTCACCTCCTCCCGACGGCCATTCGGGGCGTGGATGGCGAGCCATGCATAGCCAGCCATCTTCTTTCTAGTCAGACTCAAAAATCCTACTTTGCCAAGTAAGAAGGGACAAAAATGTGTTGAGCAAAAGATTTAATTTCTCGGTGTCTATGGGGAAATCAACAGACAATGGGAAGCAACATAAAAAGCACATACATGAAAGACTGTTATTTAAAACCAGTTGACATAGTCATTTTCAGTGGAATCTGGCTGGCTGTAGCTAGTATTTAATTCAAAAATTCTTCAGGAATGAAGGTCTTTTGCAGGCCAGCTTTATTTGGCTGGGGTTGGGTTTTGCTTTTTCCCACATCCCGCCTGCTGAAGTTAGAGGTTGATGGCAGGGAGCCCGATTCCTCAGCCTCTTCCTGTGCCTGACACAGCCAGCCAGCATCACCTCTTTGTTAAATCGTCTGCGAGAACTACTGCATTCAAGAGAGGCTGGTGTGAGGCAGGGAAGGAATAGGATCACCTGATCTCCTTTCTGAGAAGAGAGCAAAAAATTATCTGAAGGATGATCCAAAAGGAGTCGAAGTTAAAGAAACCACATACAGTCCAGAATGGCTATGAATGGTCCCATGGCAGAAATGGCTTTCCTGTTTGACAACCCAGAAGCCATTAAGGGCTGTAAAAATGAGGCTTTCTTGCACAGTAGACAACAGCAGCAAAACACTTGCTCCTAGAACTAGATGTAGAAAGTGAAAATAATGACAATTCTAAAGAACTTTTTTTAAGCACTGATCAAAAAAATTACATAATAATTTTCTATTCCATAAGAAAAGTACAGTTTAACTACGGGCACTTAGAAACTCTGCCTTTACAAATGAGGGATACAAAAATTAGTCCTGCTCAGATGTTCAGCAACACATAGCAGGTAGAAAATACTCAGCAGGCTGGTGTGGTTGAGCCACTCCCACACAAAGCCCCTAACATGAAAACAGTAAGGTAACCAACCCAAAGCCATCCTTAAATCACTAATACACTCCACTACACTCCTCTCTCTTGTACACCTCACTTGCTTTCATTCTGTCTCCTGGGATGTTCAGCCCAGGTCTGCTAAAACTGAGGTGTTGTCTCTTGTTGACTCTGGCAGGCAGGGGAGCAGGGAGCAGCTGATATGGCAACTCCAGATGTGCTTTTTCTATTCTTTGAAACTGTTCATCAGAAAAACAAAAAGCTCTCAGTTGCCATGGAGACAGTATCTCTGGCACTGATGTACGCAGCGGGCGGCAGCAGCTTCCCGCCTGGAGAGACGCCCAAGACCTGGCACTTCAGCAAGCTGCTCACTGCTGAGCATGCTCTGAAGCAGAGGGTTCAAGCCTGGATGGCAGGCAGGACTTCCCCGAGGTGGCCAAGAAAATGAGAAAGTGGAGGATGCAAGGATCCGTGGATTTTGTACCTGAAAAAAAAAAAAATGTCAAAGTGATGTTAAAGTGAATTTGGAGTCAAGGAAAAGCTGTGCAAATCCCTGAGAGGCAGTACACAGAGAAAGCTAGAACCCTCTTCTGAGATGAAAACATTTCCAGAGATTTGAATTATTGTCTTTATATATGTCTTTTTCCAGAGATAATACTAGGAACAGTGGAGAAAATAAGCAAGATCTTTTTGCATATGGGGATTATTTTTTTTCCAGGAAAGCAGTGAAAACTCTATCTTTTGAATCACTTAGAACTTATATCTGCACTCAGTAAAGGAAATGATCCTCTGCTGGTCCCCAGGAGACACATGAAATGAGACCAATTAGGATTTCTCCAGCTCTAAAAACAAGGACTGTGCAAAGACATACTTTACCCTTATTATGTTTGAAAGTGAAAATGAATAGTGTGTGCCCCAGCTGAATTAAAATCAGGGCTTGAATTATGTAAAAAACCAGAGAAGATGATCTATTCTGTCCTTAAAATCTCTGAAAACATGACCACAGGGTTACCTGATCAACTGGGAATACCTGTTATGGAGGCCAGTCTTAACAGTGTCCAGTTGATGATATCTCAGAGGACAGTGAGAATAGCAGATAATCCATCTGGCCATGAGTACATTGCATTACACAAGGAAGGACATTTCACTGAACCAGGGATGTGCCCTCAAAAATATGAAACTTCTGCCTCTTGTGGATACTGTATTTACCATATCTGATTACCACTCTTTTCCCAGGCAGATACTGCCAGCGATCAGAGATTATCTAGACCATTTTACAGCCCAGATCTTACAAATGGGCCACTTTCATTTCTGGTGTAAAATGGTACATCCTACTTGAACTCACAGAAATTACTTGAATTTTACCAACGTTACTCTGACTGCTTGGCTCTGAAGTGGGCAGTAGGACAGGGATCCACAAAGTATGCAGAGTAACCTCACTAATAAAAATTAGGCCGTGGGATTGCTAGAAGAATTGAGCTGTGGGTTGTCCCATGGCACAGAAGTAGATGTGACCTGCTGGATGTGCTCACAAAAACACTGGAAAAGCTCTGGAGTTCTGCCCACTCTCATCTACATTTTTCTTCCCAAACCAGTTTTGCTTCATTAGGGTTCAAGAAACTGAGAATGGCTGCTGATAGGAAGAAGCCCTATTAGCAGAGACACCCTCCTGGAGGTGGTGAGGAACAGACATTAGGCTGCTGTCTAAATCAGGCAGCAGTCTAGCTGGCCAGGGCTTATTCCTCCTGACATCTGCTTTCTGAGGTACTGCCATCCATATTAGATTCCGTCAAAAACCATTTTGCCACCAAGCTGAGTCGCTCCCTGGGACGTGTGTCGCTGCAGGGGGCCCACCATGCCCCTTCCTTTGTCCTGGAGAGATGACATCCACCCTAACAGCAGGGACTGGTGGGGGTTATAGTGCCTTTGTCCAGAAGCACTGGGGATCATTCCCCCATGGAGATACCCTGCATTTGGCTGGCTAAAATGGAACAAATCAGTAATTTGCCTCTGCAGAGTTAGAAATGCAGACACTCAGGACGTTTGCTCTGAAGCTCTCTAACTCAGGAGAGTGTTCCCATCGGGGCTCAGACACAGAGATGTCTGAGTGCATGGTACCTCTTTAGATGAGTCCAAGGGAAATATATGCTACAGGGTGGGGCAAGGAGAGTTCAGCAGGTGGGAAGGAGTGACCCTACAAACCAGTCTTGAGCACATGATATAGCCAGAAGACTGATTTGGTTTTCAAAACTGAAATTCCTTTTCTGGATCTAAAATAATACAGGGGTCTATTGGAGAACTATGTATTAATTGATATTTCAATTTGACCAATTTAATTTCGTTTCCTAAATTTTTCATATCATAGATGGTTGGATGCAGCATCCTGCTACTTCAAATGTTGCATAGCATTGCTATGCTCTTTTAAATAACTTCCTTCTTCCTTGCCAGAAAATAGCTACGTTTCAATAGTAACTAAAGAGATCTTAACATTTATAGTTTCTAGAGCTTCTAGTTGGGATTGCTGAAATGTATAAACATAAACCTGTTTTGATTTTGCTGTGTGGAGAAGCAGCTGTTAATAGGGAGGAGCATCCAGTATGGTCAGTTTAGTCACTCCACCAGAACCTGTCAGGTAAAGGACATTTCTGCCCAATTACTTTCTCCTCAATCCTTTCTGCTGATCTCTGTATTTAGATGACCTGAAAGACACTACTCTGGAGCCTGAAGAAGACAGGATACTTCACTAGTGCTGTTGTAAACTGTGTTTTTGGCTCTGTGACAGAATATTGAGTTGGTTTAGACCTTGAGCAAGCTGATGGTGTTCCTCTTTCTTAGGAGTCAACCCACTCAGTAGTAATGGAGGCTGAGGGACCAGTCAGAGTCTCTGGCAGGGTGACCAGGAGGGTGTTGCTGCTGGCAGGAGTGTTTGAAGCAGTGAATGTGCCCAGCATGCCAGTGAGCTGTGTTCACTCATCCAAGGGCTGATTTAGCTCAGAGGTGGTTCATGAGACCTTGGCCCCTCTCCAGCTCTAGCCTTTCCCCTTCTCTCAGGAATAGCAGCATGGGTTAAAAGTAGGACTGAAGAAAGGACAGCCTTACTTAACCACACATGGAAATTAAGAAATGTCTACAGCAATACGAGGAATTAAGGGAGAGGAGGTAGAAGGAAGGAGGGAGATAGAAGAGGGAGGGAAGGAGGGGATGGCAGGGGATCTTTTCCAGCCCTGCTTACAAGGTGCAGGATAATTCATGGCTCTTGTTTACACTGCTCCAGACCACATCACAGACATTCCTGGTTAATGGCTTCCATCTGGAGCAGCCATGTGCTGCCCAGCCTCCCCCTCACCCTGCTGCCAGCAGAGGAGTGACTCCCTCCTTCCCACCCTCCTACCTCTCACACACTGCTGTCACTGGGGGGTTGTTGCATGCATCTGTCCCCGAGACATTACTGTCACGTTTCCATGACCCAAGACAAGGGGGCTGGGATACACCTCAGACAGAGGAAAGACCCGTTCATGTGGGGCCCACAGGCTGTGCTGGAAATGCAATGCAGGGACACCCAGTCATTCTGCACAAGCTCAGCCTAAGCCCAGCAGGGATTATTAGCTCTGGCTCAGCATCAACCCTGCTGGACCTGGGCTGCTTCCCAACAGGACCACTCCAGTGTCTCCACACTGCTCCTCCCAGCGCTCTGGGTTTGGGAGGGTTTATTAGCTTGGGCACAGTGCCAGACATGAGCTACCTTTCTGCATCTCCACAGTGCTTAAACTAAGTGAGTTTCACTGTGCTCAGAGCACAGTGGAAAGACACCTGCTTGGCTCTGGTCAGGCTGGTACGAAGCCAGCCCTGGTGAATCCAGCAGGATTTGTGTGAAATCTCTCATGTGTCTTTGCACCGTGGTTCCCAGCCCTCACAGCCCTAGCAGCAGGGTCCTGAAACAACCCCACTGGTTCTACCTAGGCCAGGTTTATCAGGTTGGGATCTATATTTGGCAGAAGTGGCAAAGCTGGTCAGAGCTCTGAACCAGATCTGGAAGCAGCAAGGCCACAGTAACACAGTGCAGAACAAAGCCTCCGTTTCTGAGTCCTGCCAGACCTGGTCTGGCTCAACTTTCTCTGCATCTGCAGCAAAGACTGAAGTGCAGAGGCAGAGCTGTGTGTGGGCTCCACAACCAGAACAGAGAGGATGGTGGAAGTCAAAGGTGCACAGTGGAACTGGAATGACGAGAGGAGACAGTAGCAAAATCTGCTGCAGATCTGAGTGAGCTGCATCCAGAGGATCCAGCCTTCAGCTGGCCCAAAAGACAGCAAATGCAGCCTGCAAACTGAATTTAGACTATCATGACAGGCAGAAAATTCAGTGAAGTTGGAATCAAACCCAGGCTACCACAGCAGTTAAAAGTTAATTTATTTACTGAGTGTCCTATAAGGTCTTGGAGGTGTGGTCATGGGTTAAAGGAGAGACGCAGGAAGATCAGTTTCTCACTCTGCTGTCTTTGTTTGTGTCATGCTCCTCTCTCAAACTCATTCTCTCACCTAAGCAATACATTCCCAGCATCTGTCGAGTCTGATCTGCTCTAAGCTCCAATGAGAGGAAAAAGAGGAGCTGAGATGGGAGTGAAACAGAATCCTGGTCTGTGACGAGGCACTGAGACTCCTCAGCGCGCCCCATGCGGCTTGCCCTGTCATAAATCATCATTTGTCAAATTCAATAAGCATCCTTAACACAAAAATGATGCTATCTCCTGGGAGCCTCAAGTGCCTGAAATTTTGCACAGATGTGGAGATACAAAAATATAAGGGAAGAGGGGAGGACAGGGGGAAGGAGGACAGATTTTGCATGGCAGAAAGGGTGTTCTCCTCCATCCTCTGCTCCATTCCCATCCTGTTGCCCTCCACCCCACTGCCACACAAGCAGCCATGTACACTGTCTTCCTGGGAATGCTGCAGACTCCGCTCCTGGCACGTCTTTTGCATGCTCTAAAAGGAGAAAGCAGGCTGTGTATGCAATATGGAAAATCCATCTACTCTGGAGGTCGCAAGCCTACCACAAAAAGCTTCCCTGCTAGCCCAGAGACATGTGGATGGCAGGAGGCCCCTGGGGGACAGCGTCCTGCTTTGGACAGAACAGGTCATGGGGCACTTTCATTAGAATTCATGCTGCTGCCATTTCCACTCCCTGCCAGCAACATGAGAGCTGTAGCCTCGGTTAGACACCCCATCCCTTATTGTGCCACATCAGGAGGCTGGAGATCAGGGCCACCTCGGGGGGTTCAGCTGTGAAATCTCACTCCTCAGTGGAATGTGCTGCACCCTGGCCACAGCCAGGGACCAGCACTATTGTAAGAAAAGGCTGAGTGCAGGCTGCTGTGACCACTGAAGCTTGAAAGCAGGCTCCATTTATGCACATCCAGGTTGCGTTGCACCGTACATTATCTATGCTTAAAATGCCATGTATAAGAGGAATATCTGCAAGTACCCACAGCAGCCATTTTGTCTCCCCCTCAGGACTACAGTGCCTGTCTCCAAAATATAAAATGTGAGTCTCTGAAGCGGCCTGAGCTGAAGGAGCAGACAGAGGTGACAGAGCAGCATCCTCTGCAGATCAGGCACCCATGGGACACAGATGATGACATACCATCAGGACCAGCTGAAGCTCAGTCCAGCTGGTCATGCTTGAAATGTATCCCAGACAGGGTCCTGCTTATGTGACACCCACCAGCATGACTGACGTCTGGACCAGGGAGGATAAAGCAGGCTCGAACAGCCACTCTCTGAGGCTTTTGCAAATGAGATTTGGGCACAGGGAGACAGTGCAGTGCTCCTTGGTCGATGGCAGGCTCACAGGCAGGCCAAGCTGCACGGCTTTCTTTGCACTTGCTCACACACCCTTGTTGTCAATGAATCATTCAGGTCACTGCAGACACATCTATAACCACCTATCACCATTTATCCTTCTAAGATATGTGTGCCACAGAGCAGCCATTTTAGAAAGAGTGTGAAGTTTTCTGAAACCTTTTCCAGAGGGTATTTTGAATGCCTCTACTTGCTGAGCCACACAGACACTCTGGTAGCACAAACAAATTGCTGAAGTTGCAGACAGAAAGTATAAAACCACATTAAAATTCCAAATAAATATGAAAAATACCTTCAGTAGATAAATATGCCTTGACTTTGAAGGTCAGAGTATTGATCTATCTGAAGGCTAGAAGCAAGTACTTTGTGTTGCACTTGTGATCCTCCACTTGCAGTTATTATTGGCATTATTGTCACAGTACCTCAAGGACCTAGTCAGGAGCCAGATGCCATTACAAAAGGGACACTGAATTCAAATTAAGAGATTTGTGATGAACGGTCTGATTCAAAACAAAACCAAACTCTACATGACAAAGCAAACACAGCAAATCTTTGTGAATCAAGCTCAGTGCCACTGCAGCCAGACTGCTCCCAGCCCCCAAGCCAGGATGTTAGAGGGGCTGTAGGGTCTCTGTACTGTACCACAGTCCCTTCTGGAACCGGGCTGTTGATATACCCAGAGATTAAGCCCATCCTGTAAGCAGCACATAAATCACAGATCTGTGTGCTTGAATGGGGATGCTCCTCACCACGCTCCTCTTTTTCATCCAAAAATTCCAGATGGAATTTGGAAGGAAGAAGAGAAGAACAAGGACATTGGGAACAAGGACATTGGGAACAAGGACCAGCTTCCTGACGCCACCACAGCTCTGACAACCGGCCTGACGCCGGGCGGTCCCCAGCAAACAGCCACTTCACCCCCGGGCAGGTGGGAGGCACACTGTGCCTCTCCAGGCGCGGCACAGGCGGCGCGCCCCCGCGCTCAGCGCGCCCACCGCACGGACCTGCCCTGCCCTGGCACCCCCAGACTCATTTCTGCCCAGGGCAAATGCAGAAGGACTCGTTTTAACCTCATTCAAAGGACTCGTTCAGCGCACGTGAAGAGGAGGGAAGCGCGGAGGGATGGCGTGCAGCAGAAGCAGAGGGTGCTCCTGGGAATGGGGTATTTGTTGGGGCAGCTACCTCTGCTGATCACATTTCTCCAACAGCAGGGGGTTAACCTGACTTAACCTAAGGAAAGCTAGCTTGGGTGTGCCTCTGTGTTCTGCAAGTACACTCCACAAATCCAGTTAGAAGAGTATGCCCAGAGAAAGACACACCATACTATTACATGGGTCAGTTATTTCAGACATGGAAATGATTAGCTGAAACTGAGGGAAAATAATCTTAAAGAATAAATCAAATCAATTCTTTCCCCAGCCATAGTTCCTTGAAAATAGCTTTCCAACAAGATAAAGCTGTCTTTTATTTTTTTACACACCTGCAGGAAGATACCAAACCCAATGACTGCTGGTGTTGCAGGTCTGAATCTTGCCTAACTTCAGTCTTAAGCCATATAAATTCTGTTTGGTGAAAGAAGTAAATATTTTTCTTTAGACTACCTTCCAAGGAAAGAAAGCTTATGTGAGTGTGCTGCCTACACACCTCTCTCCTTGTTACCCTTTTAACACTGCCATTAGTTGCAGTCCAATTCGCAGAACCCTCAGGCAATTAAATCCCAAGAAAAACCTCATGCAATAAGTTTCATGAAAATGAATGGCTGGATCAAGTACTGCAACCCAAATTAGTGTCTCCACAGAGTTCTGGAAGGGAGGCAAAATCTAACTGCAGCTCACCCTGTTAGCAGCCAGCTGACCAGTGAGCCTGTACTGGTGCCCAGTCGGAACACAGGCGACTTGTGTATGTGCGGTCTCCTGCCCAAGTGGGGAGTTGTAAAGATGTACAGATGACATGGGCTCCTGTACAAACCAGGGAGTTGTAGGCATTGAGTCAACAGGAGATGAAGCATCACTCATTTACACAAGATTCTATCAGCAGCACCCATTCAAAGCTGTTTGAAGGTCTGCACTGCCGAGGCAATCTCAATAAAGAGTAATCTGTAAGTTACAGAGTGTCTGTAACTCTGATGTTAATGCAGGAGGGGAAAGGAAAAGATGTATGTAAATATTGTTCACACGTGGTTCCACGATTAATGAACACGACAGTCACACCATACACACACCCATACATCTCTGTTCATATCCTTCATTTCTCCTAAGCCCCTAGGGCACCAATAGCAAAAGTTCACAAACACAAAGCAAAGGTCATGATGCTGACAAGATATCTTTATTGCTAGACAACTCCCCAACCCACCCATGATAAATTAAGGCCCTTATTCCTGCTTAACCCGCTTAACCCATAACCTTTGTAGTAGACCCTGAAGGTCAGGTAAGTTTTCCCATGGCAAGTTTTCCAACCCGGGGAAGGGGGCAGATATGAGATCCACACTCAGAGGTCCCTTCTCTTCCCTTCCAATGTGCAAATCAGTTCACATAGCCTCAGCTGTATATCCATACCCCCACACACAACACAGACACACAGAGTACTTGCACAGATGCGCTGCAGTGGAGATAAAGCTAATAGTTTACATGCAAACACACGCCCAGACATGTGTTCCTTCCTGGAGATGCCCCCTCCCCCTCATGCTTTACACATTATATAAGAATTTTATTCTGTAGTATGCTCTGAGGAAGGCGGCATTTTGCCAGATTTCAAAATGGCCTCATTTATCACCTAAATCCCCTACGAAAGCTAGGGAATAGGGTTTGTAAAACAGCCCAGATTAATGAGGCTGCATCTACATCTTAATAGCTTTTGTGTGTGCACGGTACTTCAAGCTGCGCTTGTGAGCAGTGTCTATTTCTGTGCTTTATGGACTTTCTTTCTTCATCTTACCAGGTACATCTACGTGTGCTGGTGTTCCTGACTAATGCTGTGTGCCTACACTGCCTGTGCCCAGCACATAAAACCTCCTTCCCCAGCTGTAGCTGGTTATGCTGCATGAAGGTGGAATTCTCCCTGTGAGCACCTCCCAATTTGCAAATGTGATCTGTGTAGGGAACCTATTTATGCCAGGGCTTTGATATCCATCAGTATACTTTTGTGCATGTTAAAGTCACCACTCCAGTGCTGGCTCCTTAGGCAACAGAGGCCTATATTTCTTCTCTGTGTTAGGGGAATTTCATTTTGATGCTATATATAAGAATTCTGGTGAAGTAATTAACAGAAGCCTCCAGAGGATTCGTTATGAAAACAAGGCACCACGTGCCAGATTCAGAGGAACCTTGTACTCCTTGCAAACTCCTCCAGGCAAGGAAGATATTGCAGCTGCAAAGGGAACATAACCCAGGGCAGGGAACAGCAAGCACCAATGAGGTTCGTTTCTCAGTCCTTGAAAACAGCTTTAGCAGAAAGCTGGAAAATGCAGCAAATTGAAAAAGGACATTCCAGATGGGATCACAAAAGAAAAGGGCATCAGTTCCATTGACAGTGAAGATGAATTTTTAAATTACATACCAAAAAACTCTTCCAAGAGCATTTGACCTGTGTCAATCTAGTGGCTCCAATAATCCCTTCTGTAGGACAGAGGGAACACTTGGAAATTCCCCTTACAGAGTTTACCCTACGGCTCTTTCTTAGCTCCTTCTCCCTGGATTTTTTTCATCCTTTCCTTATCCATTTCTCTTTCCATGTCTCTGATGAGGAACTGCTGCTGCTCCATTCCCTCCCCCCTCCCTCCCCCTGTCTGCTGTCAGCCATTTCACTTGGCTTTTTCTGCTCTTGCATTCACCAGAGCTGAATTCAGTGACAGCCTCTTGGCAATTTCCCTTTGCTGGTGACTCAGGTAATTGGATCTGGTGCCTTGGGGAGCTGCCAAGCATGATGTCACAGCTCTGCAGAAAAAAATACCCTATGTAATTGCTTGATACACTAGCTAATGTCTCATCCCAGTGGAGGGAGGAACTCAGAGTTTGGGGGTTGCCAAGATTTCAGAGACTCGGGACTCTGTGGTTGAAGTGAATAAAGAATTATCTGTATTTTTTGTTTACACACGGTCTCGCTTGTTTACGATGTGCTTATTAACTCTCCCCCGACCAGGGAGTCTGGATGTTCACCATAAATACTGCAGTCCCTTTAGGAAAAGGGAAGGACTGCAAACCTTTCATTAAACAAAAGAAAATGGAAATGAAACATCAATACAGTACAAGAATGAACAGCTCTATGCACAATGGTGTAACCCTGCATCAGCGTTCCTTCTGCCCTTTAATAACATTTGCCTACCAGCAGTTAAATGCACTTGGATCCTTGATTTCTTCCAAGATTGCAGGAAGACATCTGTCTTTTCCTAGCTGCAAGGAATGGATTTGGAGGACAGGCTAGGGATCAGAAGGGATCACTGTTAGTCTCAGGGTAGATATGAGAATGTATCTGAAATCCATTAAGCGAAGCAGCAAGACGAGAATGAGCTAATGGGTGATTCTTGCTAACACACTAATGAAATGGAACTGAAAGTTTCTGGCTCTTCCCTAAACTGCCCCATCTTGTTTGGAAAAGAAACCCTTGGGAATTTAGTATTCAGAAGAAGCTGACTGTTCCAAGTTCTGCTTTTCAGATGTTTTATGTTGATCTTCCTTCTTTTGTAGACTTAAGGAATCCAGCCAGCAAGGATCTGGCATAGTGAGATGTTTGGGCCTCAGCTCTCTTCCCACAGTTCATCTGCAAGGCTGAATCCATTGCTAGAGGTATTGATTGCTGTGCCAAGAGGAGGGAATGGGAGTATGAGAATTCAGAAAGGAAATCTTTGATTCTCTTCACTGCATGAAACATTTTCCCCAAGCAAAACAGGACCTGGCTTTGCTTGCAAATGCCCCAAAAGACCTCACAGGAAAATTGAAGCCTTGTGTAAGATATGATCTGCTCTGGATCTCCAGTATGAACACGGGTTAACTGCAAGAGTGTTTTTGTCGTCTCCACTACTGCAGCTGGAGTGATGTTGAAGACTTGGCAAGTCCTGAGAAACAATCAATCATTTTTTGATAGGTAACATTTTCCAACTAGAAGAGATCTGTCCTGACTTTCCACCATTCTCTGGCCATTTCAGCAGATGATAATTACTATTCCACTAAGCTGGTTCTCACACAAGCACAAATATCATATTCCTCAGCTCTCTGTCATAGGTGTTTGTTCAGGCAGGTCACCAAATTTAGGTTAGGTCTCCTGCTGTGTTCTCTAACACCCTTGTATTTCTAATCCTGCCAGTCTAGGCCTTCCCCTGGACTTCTGTGGCTTTGATGAAATGATGAAGTCTCCAAACTGTGCTGCACTAGTCCAGCCCTCCCAGAGTGACTCACGAGTTTGGTTTCCTCTTTAGGTGTTAGACCTGTGCAGCTGTTCTGGGTGGCTTGGAAATTATTTTGAGAGGGTCTGGAATAAAGGCAAGAGGGTTTCAGTTCCCATTTTTCCAGACTCTTGCCTCCTCACACTCTGCCTTCCGATGGCACACTGTTACAGAGGGATCTAAATGGTATCACAGCTGCAGAAACCTGCCATGCACAAGGCACCACTCCACTTCTGGAGAAGGTGTTAGAGGTCTTGCTGGGGAGGAGAGGCCACAGCTATCTAGCCTGTCTTTAGGACCTCAGGTATCTACAATATGTTTAGCCAGCTTGTGACACCACTCAGACCTTGGCAGCACAGCTGATATCAGCAGGATACAGTTCAGCTGCCTAGAAGGATTGTCAGATGGAAGCCTCTTCAATTGTTAAGGAATTAGCAATGGCCTTAGAATGATTTTTTTAAAAAGGGGGAGGGATGTGCAAATTTTCATCACTACTCTTATTAGGGCAATTTAAGTACTAAGTGGAGAAGCAATATGCTCCAGAGAAGCCATTTGCTGAGAAGTCTCCCTTTGTCCCTCAAGGGACAAGCCTCCCTCACAGCTGCACAGGGATTGTGTCCCTGTCCACTGCCATTTCCAGGACTACACATACAACTGGTAGTGTATCCCCTCAAAAAAAAAAAAAAAATGTACAAGCATGTACGATTTGTGACAAGAAACACAAATCCATAACATTTTAGCCTCTCGGATTTCCTCCTTGGATTAGCTGAGATGTTCAGTCTAGTCATTCAGATATTTATTGCTTCTGATTTCTCCACTTGAAATGCCCAGTCAACCAACAGAAGTTGTGTATGGATATAAGGACTTGGAAGTAACAAGTGACCTGTGAATAATATTCATCAGTGTAAAAAAACCACTGCTGTGTCATGGCAAGGCATCAGTCCAACAGGGAAAGATGAACACCTTATTTGGGAGCTGGTGTGAACACAGAGAAGGGTAACACTAGCAGTAGAGCATACAAGGGAAAACAAGCTATTCTCGGGGAAAGGAGTGGATCCAAAGGCAGCCTGGCTAACTGCCCTCAAAACCACTTCAGGAGACTCCAGTCTGCCAGTCTGAAGACAGGGTGAACATACAGAAAGGGGCACCAAGATCAAATCAACAGATATAGCCAAAAAGAGCAAGCTGACTACATACTTAGCCCTAGGGTGGGGAGCAATTACAGCAGCTGACTGCCTCGGCAAGCCCAGAGATCAAAGAACAAAGCATTATTAATTACCACCATTATAATCATTAGCATAGTGCCCAGTAGTTCTGGTCATGGAGCAGTGCCTCACTGTGTTAGCCAGTGTGCAAACAGAGAAGAAAAGAATGGGCCCTGCCCAAGGAATGCCGAGTTTCAATATTAAATGTAAGACAGCTACAAAGGGAATGAAGGGGATAAAGAAGTGACAGTGTCACAGACAGGGGAAAGATGCTTGGAATCCAGACCAACAACTTGACTACCACCAGGGCAACCTCTCAATTACCTGGAAAGAAGCAGGTAGCTTAAAGGTCTTTACAATGCACTCTGGTTCTTTTAATTCACTGAGATGCATTACAGAGGTGCCAGATACCCATGGTTTATCTCTTGAAACAGCAGCTGAAGGCATGTTTTGGTTATTCAGAGTAAAGAGAGGAGAATGATTCTCCACCTGGAAAAAGGCTGATTTAACTCTGGACACTGCAGGTGTTCTGGGATGTCTTCTCCATGCTTTCCCACACATGCTGCCTGTTCCAGTGCTGCCCACAAGACAGAGACCATGTGTCATGTCCCCCTGCAACCAGGGCGATTGCACTCCCTCCTCTCAGAGTAGTTCACATGGTTCTCACCTTCCAAAAGCCACATCACACCTGGCACTTCTTCCTCTCAAAGGAGGAAGGCTGAAAAGGCTATTCATCCTTGGGTGGTCCAGGACTGGTCCCAGGCACAGCTGGACCTGACAACTGATTCTAAAGAAAGAGGATTCCAGATCCTGCTCACTAACACTGCAGGGATCAGACAAGCGATATGCCCCTGCTCTGGAACAAGTGTCCCTGTGTCACTTCTCTGTCTTTCATCACTGACAACATCCATTCTGTTTTTAAAATAACAGCAGTCCATGAAGACCTTCCAAATGTTTCTAGTCAATGTTGTGACTAACAAATGGCGGTAGTTTTGATCTTCCTCTAGTACACCCCCATGAAGAGCTTACAATGTTTCACACATCAGTTAGTGTAATCTCCCCATCTGTAATCTCTCATCTCCCTGTCATGGTCCATTACCCGTGTGTCACCAGTGGAGAGGATGGTGCCTCATACACAGAATGACCTCCTCAGAGCCCCACAGCCAGTCAAGGATGACTTTGGAATCTGAAAGGAGAAAAGACATGTCTGTCCACACTGGGTCTCCCAGCTCTAGGCAGAATTCTCCCACTCCCATGTGATTCCCTTATAACCACATCTGTGAAAATGTCCTGCTTAAAGCTCCTTTTAATCTTTCTTCTGATGTTTCCACATTCTTATTTTGCAATCACCATGCTCACATTTTGCTCATTTTCCCAGTGCTCTCATAGCCTCCTCAGATGGAATTTTTTTCCCCTTTAAAAAGAGATTTCAGCCACTTCTTGGAACCCTCTTTATTTTATATATCTCTAGATCAGACTGTTAAATAGAACCTATTCCTCAGTATCTGAGTATCTCATAATCTTTTATATATTTATAATGACAATATCCCATGAAGGAGACAGATATTAATTTCTACATTTTGAAGTCAGGAAGCAGAGACACAGAGGGACTAACTATAACCACTAGCCAGTGCTAAGCATTCATTGCAAAGAAGTCAAGGACTAGAGCAATGGGACAACTTCAAATTCTAATATCGCTGTTCATTTCCTAAGACTGCTTTCTGAAATTGTAAAGGCATCAATTCTTCCATCTTTTATCTGCTGTCATGAGGTTGTGTCCATGTAACAAATCTTGAAAATACAGAGTCTCACTACTCCAGGAACAACAGCCTAAAGAACAACTGCACAAAAAGACACTGTCCCTGTGCTTCCAAAATTTCCCAAATGAGATATCCTAACAGCAAGTAAGAGGATAATTTCCTTAGTAATATTCTCCCCACCGTGGCTCACAAGGAACCAGATCTGGTAATAAGGGCAATGCTGATTTGTGTAATATCTCTTTTGATCAAATACTCATGCTTTCCCCAAATACAGTCTCCAGCTGGCACTGCTGGAATCAGAAAATTCAGCAAGGTGAAGCAATAACCTGACCCAGCAAGACATTTCTTACACTGATACAAACGTCTGGAAAAGTATAAAAATCTCCATTTCTTTTGTAACCATTCCTGATACTGGAATCTTTTTGTTTATATTGGAATAATATTCACTGTGCCTCCTTTGACGTTCTGAGGTCACCATTGATAACAATGCACCTTGGCCTACACCATGCAGAGGTGTGCAGCCCTTTTTTGTATGAGCAGTCCCACAGGAAGGGCTGTATACTCTCCTTCCTTCAGTCAAAACTGCAGGTACTGTCCCTAAGTGATCAGTTGCTTTGCCTAAACATCAGAGTATCTGCAGCACAGGTACATAATTAAGACATATCAGTGTATCTGTGTTAGTTTATGGGATAGAAATGAGAAGCCAGATGCCTACCTAAGGAAGTATTTAAAGACCACATGGTCTGGTTAGATGAGTGAAAATGATGATGCATGTCTGGGAACAAGGCCATTAAAAGGAGGAATGAGGAACTTTCTGAGGCTGGCAAGCATCTCGACTGGCCACCTACCCAAAAGATCAATTAACTGCTCACCTCATGCACTTCACAAAGCAACAGAACAGCATACCAAAGGGCATTTCATCCTCTGGTATTTCATCTCACCTACTCAGAAATACACCTTACAAAGAGGCAAATTGCCCTCTTGGCAGACTATGGAAGATGCCTAAGTGACCAATTTAGGCAATGTCCTAAGGTTTAGAAAGCTAATGTTAGGCAAGGTGCATGCCACCCTGAATCTTTCATTTTGATTTCTGTTCAATAAGCTTCAGAATGCCAAGACAATTCTAGTGCACTGGAGAATATAACCTGATGTGTGCAAATATTTACATAGTTAAGTAGTATTGCTGTGGCGTTCTGGGCTTCTTAGCCTGGCATTAGTTCTGTGACACTGGGAAACAGTGAAGTATAAAAAGGAGGTGACACAACTGATACCAAACAAAGTGACAACATGGAATATCTTGTCCCCCTGAAAACATTAATGTTGGGTTTAATGCATTTACAAATTTGGTTGGTAAGGTAACTGGTACTGGTACAATATATTTAGCTTTCTGCACGGCAGCTGACATTGTCTTTTCTGGCCTTTGATAATCAATGTTGCCCTTACTAAACAAATTCCATTCCCACTCAACTGATGCACCATTAAAAAGTAATTGTCAATGGAGGATTGTCATTATACGTGACTTATTCTCCCGAGCACCTAAGAAATCTGTTTTGAGTGCAAAACTATTCAATATCTCTATTAATTAACTAAAAGAAAAATAGAACATCCATTTGTGTGACAGAAGAATTGGCAATAAAATAAATAATGAAGGATCAAGGTAGCTCTAAGGATCCATGGTAATTATAAAGATATTAAAAAGTTATGGAGATCTTTGTAAGGTGGGTTTATCTGAACAACATGTCTGATTATAGTCAAGTGTAAAGTCACATAACTAGTGCAAGAGCTTCCAAAATAGGAGTGTCTCCAGGACTGGAGGGATCTGGAAAAATATTCTGAGATGATGACAGGAAACCAAATACACACATCTGAAGGAAGGATGCTGATAAGCTGGGAAAGGTTCTGAAGCAAGATGTTGGAATAATATGGAAGCCATAAAATGTATCCCTCTATAACAGATTGGGATGCCTAATCTCTTTATTTAATATAGTTTGTTTACAGTCTCTAAGTAGATATATATAGGAAAGAGTTCTGACAGTACTTGACTGTATTTTTTTTAAGAAAAAAGGTGTGTCAATATTAGGTGGTTTGAATCAGACACAAGGAAGATTTAGATACAAAAAAAGTTTTAACAGTAAGGTCAATAACCTTGTCTGGGATGCAGAAGAAATTCTGCTCTTGGCGATCTTTAACTCAAGAGAGAGCTTAAAAATATGGTCTCGCTCAGCCCTTGATCATCCCTTACACAACTGATCCAGAAACACCTGCTGAGGATCTATGGTTTGAGCTACACCCAGAACAAAATGACCTGTGTGATCTTCGTGTCCTTCAGCTGGTCACTTGTGGAACAGTGAGTGTCAAAGGGCATGGGGAGAGGGGTGGCAGCTGCCTATCCTCATGCCACTGGCTCACTCAGTTGAACAGGGACTCAGAATAGAGGGACACTGAACTCAGGAGAACACAACACTGTCAGAAAACAGGCTGATCCCTGTTGCAGCCACAGAGCCCGCTGCTAGGCCTCCTTGGAGACAGGAAATGCCCAGTCATGGCCTAGGCTCTGCTTCCTGCCTCGAAACCCTCTCTTATCTCTTGGTAATACTATTGGCTACATTCCAGATGTCCTAACACTATAGCTCATTTCACCTCGACCCTAAAACCACTGGATAGATTCCCAATCCTCACTAACCCTATAAAAACCCCTGCTGCTGCCCAGTTTGGCAGAAGAAGCCATCACTGGACACCCCTTCACGGAACTGGCATTAAACCATTCTGTGGAACCCCCACACGGCGCTGCTCGTCTCTGCTTCCCTGAGTCAGGCAAGGGAAATGCCAGCAAGCTGAGAGCTGGAATCCTAACAGAGCTGGGAATCACCTAAAGAGCTGAACCCCTGATTCACTCTTGCTGGGATAGCCTGTGGCTGGGAGCCTGCTGGAGATCTCCAAGACAAGCAGTCCCTCCCGGGACCTTCGCTATCCGGGAACATCTGCAGCAGGAGGAGCTCTGACTGAGCCCCTGCACCTAGCCATCATCAGATCCCCTCTCCCTCCTTGGACTTCAGCACACAGCCTCTCTCTAGCTTGATTAATCCCTGCCTGTCCTGGAGCACTGTCACAGCCCAGCTGTCATGGATGTGATGGAGGTACAGAGCAGAGCAACCTGCAGCTCACTCCCTTCCACACACTGCCTTACCAGAGCAGGTAACCATGTTCCTTAGTAAGGTCATCCAGCACAACTCTTGTGTGCAGTAGTGAGGGAAAAAAAATCACAAAGTAATTCTTTTTGAATCTTTTAATAGGAGCCTCGGGAATAAGTGAATAATGACCCTTATCTTAAGGCAGGCCCTGCATACCCATGACTGTGCACAATGTGTGTGGGGAAGAAGGTGACAGAAGTGCAAAGCCTCTGACTTGTGGCTTTTCCACAGCCAGGACTTGTGCCCTTATTCATTGGGAGGATGACATGTGGCCCCTGCAGCCATGGTGTCACAGGGAAGCTATCAAGAAAGGCAAATATTAAAATTTCTGTATGGCAATGCATCAAATATTTGAAAGTGACACTGAGGGGATGGCAGTGCTAAAGATGTCAGCAGCTCTTTACTTGTGTCAAGGGAGAATATTTGTGTACACTTGTGTGACTGTCCTCTCTGAATATATGATGAGCACATAGCATGAGATGGAGGGGGTATGAACATGCAGGGATTTTTTGCTTCTTTTGTATTTTATAGAACCTGACTATAACAGCCGTGACTGACAATTTAAAATTACCCCAAGTCAGACATCACACAGCCCCCATTGAAACGAACTGAAATGGATCTTTGCATCACTCTGATTCTGGGATTTGATTTAGGCTGGAGTTTTCTTTTAGTTGTTATTGCTTTTGCTGTCACAAGCTCCAGAATATGTATTCCAGTTCAGTCTTGTGGAGACACATGACACTCAAAATATGGTAAGTGTGTGCCTACAGGTTTGGCCAACAAGAATCTAGGACACACATCAAGGAAAGAATCAGTCTTTCATTCCTAAGACTGGCTGCAGCAGACAACTTGATAGCTGCTGGTTCATGTGTACTTAATCCCTTTACCCCTGAAAAATTTTTTGACCCATCTTCCCTTCAGCTGCTCAAACTCCTGTCTTATGCTAATGCTATACATAAAGACAAGATGAAAAATCAAGTATCCTAGGCAAAAGTATATTCCTTCTTCCAGATATATTTACATACCAAAATCAGTTCACAATTTATTAAATACAATTTATTAAATATTTTTCTGGGCTAGAGACACAGAGTTGGAAAGGCAAGGTTTGAGGCATAAAGCTCATCATAACAGCTGGAGAAAAGTGGGCAGCCAGGAGTTTGGAAGCCTTTGCAGGTTCCATGCTGGTCCACAAAAGCAGGAGCTATCCTCTGGTCAAACCAGGACAGAGGCTGTATCAATTTGAGAGACAAACTGACAACCTCAATTTAACTGGTTCATGTACCCCCATTCTGAGCTTAAAAGAAAAGTCATATAGAGCTACTGAAAAGAAATCAGCTAACAAATAAAAACATGAATCAGAAAATTCTCATTTCAGCCCAAATAGTCAAGTAAATAAAAGTAAAGACATATAGGACCATAAGGGCTCTCAAAGATTGCTCTTGTTCTATGGCAGTCTATCTTAAGTATTACCTGAGCTCTGTCTAATCTATGCTGACACAAAAAAAAAAAAGGATGCTTTTACTGAACCAAGTTTTGGTCATTTTTTTCATTTACCAGAAACTTACAAATTCTGATCTTTGAGTAGGACCAGCACAGACCTGGGGGCTTCTTTAAAAATCCTAACCACTCCCTTGATGGCAAACAGCTTACTGAGAACTTCTCCTTCAAAATGTATCTCCACAAATTGTGCTTCTATTTCATTATGATTTTGATTACCTCACATTTATGCCATATCCTAGAAGAAGGTTAGATGAGACATTTAAATCCTTACAGAAATCCAGATATAAACAGCTATTATTTTGCCATTCACTGTTAGGCAGTTACCCTGTCAAAAAGGGATTTAGATTATTTTGACATTATTTGTTCTTAACAAATGAAGCCAGGTTATCCTAGATTACCTTGATATCCTTTAGGTGCTTATGAATTGATTATCTGATAATTTATTCCAGTGTTCTTTCAGATATTGAAGCTAGCTGACTTACAATGTCAAAGTGTGCTTTTACCCCTTTTTAGGATGGTTGCTTCCCTGCCCTCTATTAACTGTCTTTAACCTCTCTATACAAGTATTAATGCTGAGCAAGCAGTTAACTACTCTGTTAACAGTGATGTGATCAACCAGTATCTCATGACTCACTGTGAGGAATCCCATGTTAATACATTCCTGACTTGGAGCCCTGTCGTCTATTACTGAACCCTGTGAGCTGCTCTTCCTTCAGAAAAGTCTTTTGCTCATTTACTTCAGAACAATAGTTAAGTCAGATTTTTCAAATAGTCAAATTTTTCTCTAAATGCAATGCAAGATGGTCTGTAAAAGTAGATCTTGGTAAACCAAAGCACCTTGCAATTGAACCCTTTCTGAGAAATGGGAGTGCATCCTGATTTTGCAAGTGGACTACTTTATATATGGAAGAGAGAAAGAAGTTTTAGATGGACTGTAATATAGTATAGCAAAAACAGAAACAGATGGTTGCACCACAGATGAAATAAAACCTGCCAGTAGTTTATACAAAGAAAATCTAGGGAAGTATTTGTCTGTTGGTAAGGCTGAAGTGGTACAAACAGCACTGTCAGGCTTGCTCTGTGTCAGAAGAAAGCTGGACAATGGAATGTAACAGTGACTGAGATATCATTAAAGATTTGTGCTATAAAATGATAGTTATGTGTGGTTTATCTATATTTTTATGTTTTAATTATAATTTATGTGTTCTAGTATCACAAACCAATTATTAACTACACTTTTTTAAACCTTTATGACACTGACACTAAAGCATCCCACTTCCATGAATTACAATCCTATTACAATCCTATTGAGTCTCTTGGGCTAAAGGTTTGTGGGCCTTCAAAAGCATCCACATATGAGTGGGGATTTCTCTCCCCATGACAGACTCCTTACACTGACACTAATATAATCTCACAGTGGTCCTGGGATTGCTCAGTATCTGTAGATATTGCAGTTGTTTAGTATTGGTGGCCTTCAGTAGAGTGTGTTCCTAGAGTAATTTTAAAGCTTCAGGACAGAAATATCAGAAAGGCTAAAACTTACATGCAATAAAACACAATTTCAGGTGCAATGCCACGTGGATCCCTGCTGCCATCAAGTGAAATGCTCTCATGAATGACATTAGAAAACAGCTGCAAACCCCCTGGTATAGGACTGTTTAAGTACTTGCACAGAGCTAGGCCTAAGCTGTATAAGCAGACACATCACCTATATAAGCATCCCTCTTTGTGCTGCATGGAATTCCTTTCTCCATATGCTCCTAAACTCTCTAGAGTATCTAAGAGCAGAACAATGCATGGTATCCCACTGGTCTGATTTTCTTTCCCACATCTCAGGAAAGGTAAAACCTTTTTCTTCATTGTAACTGATTTAATTGTATTTTCAAGCTGCTTCTTTCCTCACTCACTCTCTCTCACTGTTTTAGCTCTTTTCACTCGTGCTTTCTTTTCATCTCTTTTTTCTTTCACCTTCTTGTCTTTTCTCTGCTGTTTTCAGATCTGTCTTCAGTAAAGCCAGAGAAAGGAGAGTGATCTGTAAAGCCATGACCCTGCTTACAGAATGCCTTGTCTTTCATTATCCTAAGGTTCCAAAGAACAGTGCTATCAACACGCAAAGGCTTTTCTAATATATTCTCAGATAGTTTCACAGGCAGCCTTGAAAATAAGCATAAAGACCTAGAATTGATGTAGAAAGTAGTAGGGGGAAGGCTGAAGCCTTCTGGGGCTCTTCACATGACTTCTTTGAAGGCAGAGGAAGCAGCTATCCTTGTCCATATCACACGAACAAACATTCTTATAAGCAGAAAGGATCCGTTTCAAAGGCTCTGTAATTATCACTAGTGTCTGGAGTAGAGAAAGTTTTGCAGAGGCCAGCGGGAGCTTGAAGCTAGCACTGCAGGCAAGCCCAGGAGAGTGAATACAGAGCTGCCAGCACCCTCTATACCTCAACCAAACCTGAACTCTGCTGAGGACTGTCCTAGATTTCAGTGACAAATAGGTGCACAGGAGCATCTCTTCATGGGCCACTTTACTATCTTGTTTAAATGGGGGAGGTTCAACACCAGTTAGCAGCCTGGAAGATCTGATTGCTCCAGAGATGGTAGTTGTAGGACTGGCTGAACAATAGCTCAGAACAGAGCGGGGCTTGACCTCTTCTTCAAAGCCAGTGTTAAGATTTCCTGTCATCTGCTGCCTAAGCTGCTCCTGGGCATCCCTTGCCATCTATCCCACAGACATGTGTCACATGTGCCACAACAGACATGTGTCTCAAATACAAGTGGTGACTGATGCTCTGCAACACATCTAAGGGGTCTTATGATACAAAAATGCCCTAAATTGGAGAATGGACGATGTTGTGTAGCATCTTAGTCAGAGTGTACTCTCTCATTGTGGTGGTGGTGAGCTTCTGCAAGCAATATCAAACACACTTCCCTGAACTCTGAAGCGCTAGTCACTCTAGGGGCATAAACCCATTCTTGGTTACTAAAAAAGAGCGATTCAGATGTTGTAACTGCAGAATTTTTTAAGCACAGCATGTGTGTAACTGCATGGAGTGGAAAGATGAGCTTCATCATACATGTCTTTCACCACCCATGCAGGCATACCATCAGACCACAAGCCAATAGCAGGTTCCGAGTCTGCGTATGTAAGTAATTAGAAACTTTGTGTGTGTAGTGCTTTTTTCCCCTGTTTTCTACAATACCTAAACCACCATACAAATTAAAGCTAGAAAAATTGTACCTGATCCCATTTAAACTGTTCCTTTACAGTCAGTATTGAGTGCCTCCTTCCAGTCCTCAAGCACTTTTTTCCTAGCAGTTTTGTTGTGTCCTTCAGGCTTTCCTTGAATTTGGTGTGATGGAGATTGCCCACATCCACTTTGAGCAATTGAGATTTGTTTCTGTACTGGTCTGTATATGATTTCTTATCATCTTTCTCAAAACACTTAACAGGTAAGTTTACCCATGCCTGCACTTGGCTACACCTTACACTTGTCTGCATAAACAAATTTCATATGCTGAATCAACCTCTGTGTTGATTTGGCCACAAGTAGATTTAAATGTGCTACTGACCTTATGCAATAGTTAAAGCTCCTTCTTGGAAATAGCCATAGGTGCCTATTTTCTCCTGCAAAAAGGAGCTATTGAGTTGAAAACTGTCTTTTTAAGGATCTCACAAAATCCCTCCTTCCTGACCTAAAACTGCCCTAAAATTCAGTTGGTTTACTTGTTTGTGAAAAACACCTCCTGCCATGCTGGCCAAAACCAATTAAGTTCCTGCTGGTCCTCCCCTGTCTACCTCTGCCCACTGTTAGTCTCTTGTTTTATTATTAGACTGTGAACATTTGGGGGCAGAGAGCCTTTTTTTTAGTATTATGGTATACAGTGATCTTGGACCATGGGTAGGACTCTCAGGTCCTACTGGGAAAAAAAAGTGACCATAAAACTCAAGTGCCCTGCACCCTCATTTGGCAATTTGTAATTCTGAGTTTGGCACTTCAACAAACACTCAACAGAGAAGCAGGAAGACAGCTCTGGAATCATTAGTTTTACTATTAAATGTTAGTATGATTAGTTATTCCTTTGAAATCAGTGATGTGTCTAATGTCAGAGAGAGAAGACAGGTCCTATACCCTTAGGCTTTAACAAGCTAAATGTGATTATACAGCGTGAGATTTGAAAGCCTGAGTGCATGTAGTTTGTTGAGTGTCAAATGTGGAGCAGGAAACAAGGGTAACTGTAGCATCTGAGGGAGGCAACTACCTCAGGCAGATAAAAGGCAGGAGAATAAAAAGATTAAAAATATTAAATTGGGAGAAGGAAATCCAGGGTGCTCATGAACAAGCATTCCCCTCCTGTGCAGTGTGTGAAACTGCAGAATACTCTGAAACCTTACTGGGCTCAATAAAAATATCACCCGTTTCAGTTCTGGGCCCTAGAACTGGAAAGTGCTCACTTTACTTGCCTGCCGATTGAACATATTTATTTACTGCATGAAGAGAATGACTCAACAGTGACCCTCAAGGAATGCACTGCACGGATTTTAAGCATGTCCTTACCTCTAAATGCAGCGGGGAGGGGGGAAACACGGGGAAACGCGCAAGTACAAACAGAAAGAAAACTTTGTACAGAATCACTGCCTGAACTGTCTGATTTTTGAAACGCCTCCGTGAGTGGGAGGCAGACGGAGCATCCAGGGAACGAGGCAGCTCTATGCCTGCAAAAGGAGCCCGAGCAGCAGCGCGGCTGCCGCGGGGCACCGAGTCCCGCAGGGCCACCGAGTCCCGCAGGACCACCGAGCCCCGCAGGGCCACCGAGTACCGCAGGACCACCGAGCCCGGCCGCGCACGGCCAGCAGGCTGTGTGCTCGCTCCGAGCCCGCCCCAGCTGCTGCTCCCTGCTCCTTTGACGTGTGTGTGTGTGTGTTACATGACTATAGAAGGAGCAATCAGTCAGCTCCCAGGAATCTTAGCAACAGCCGCGTCCCCAGAAAAGGCTTGTAGCAGCTGGAGCGGTGATGACTCAGCAGCATGGTCTCTCTGGCCTCTTGCTGATCCCTGGCAAGGATTGCAGTCCAAGTTCTGGCTCCCTTGTTTGGGTCAGTGCTTTCTTGCTGGCACCAGCAGTTGGATTCCTGGATCCTGCTGGCCTTGGCATTCGAAAGCAACCAAAAATTAGCTGATAGCTGCAGCCAAAAAAGTTTTTTGTTCTCTTTTTTCTTTAACGACAAATTAAAAAAAATCAAATCAAAACAGAACAAAACTGAACAAAACCCGCAGAATCCTGTTAGTACACTGTAACAGGAGACAAATGGCAGAGGTCATCTGTGGCGGATGTGTAGGGGAAGATGGTCACATGCCAGGAGACCCACGTCCCTTCGGTCCCTTGGGGAATGAAACAGATGGGTGGGTTGAGGCTGGGCTGGAAACTATACAAAACATCACTAGAAGGTTTGTTTATTTTCTGTACCGAGAGTTTGAGGCTGTGGTGTTGAGTAATTCTGTCGACATTTCACCTAGTTCAAGTCACTAGCGCAATGAATCCATTTGGCCTCTAGTTGTTTTCAACTCCGAGAATGTTAATATCACAGCCTCCGTCCACCCTCCTGCAGTAATTCCACAGACGACCGAGAAGAAAAACTGGGATTAAGGAGTCAGGGGTCAGGACCGCAGCGTGTTTGCAGGCGGGAGGAGCCCTGTGCTGGGGCGCTGAAGAGACTCAGGCGTGGGCGGACAGGGGGGCTGCAGGGTCCCCGGGCAGTGCTGCCGCCGGGAGAGAGGCCCCTGAGGAGCCGAGGGGGGAAGACAGGGCACAAGAAGGGGCCACAGCAGCCGGGGCCGGGGGTCTGGATGTCTGGATTCTTTTGGCACAGGGCTGCCGGAAAGCTTGCTTGTTCTATGCCAGGCTCCAGCGAGCTCCGCTTAAGTCCCTCCCTTTCACAAGCAGTAAAAATTCATCCTGAAACAAAAACATCCATGCGTGTGTATGTTTAACAATCTGCCTTCTCAGCAGCACCACCGCCACCCGGGCATGGCCGGCCTCATTACTAGGAGCAGGAAATGAGTAAAACACAAATGGCTGGGGAGGAGGCAGGAGGGGCCGCCCCGCTCCCGGCCATGGGGGTTGCTGGGAGCTGCCGCGCCTTGCTGCAGATGTCGGAGACCTCAAATGCCTGCCGGAAATTACAGCTCCTGTCGGGCGGGAGACGAGCGCTTCGCCGGCTGGGGAGCCCAGCGGG
>VXBQ01014490.1:24618-64750 GCA_013400175.1 Phainopepla nitens | reverse complement strand
GGGGGGGGAAGGAAAAGAAAACCAAATAAAAACAAGCAAGCTTCGCCTGGAGAGAGCCGTGGAGGGCCGGGGCCTGCTGGGCGGGCGGCCCGGCGGGGAGGCTCCGGCCGCGGGCGGTGCGGGGAGCCGGGGAGGAGCGAGGCGGTGCCCCCAGCCCCGCGCAGGCCGGCAAAGCTGCCGGGAGAGGCCGCCGCCCTTCGCTCAGCAGCCCGCAGCGTTCCCCAGACAAATCCGCAGCGCGGGCCCCGCCGCGGTTCGCGCCGGCCGTGAGGGAGGCACCCGCGGCGGGGGGAGCGAGGCGAGTGTGCCGCGCTCAGATCCGCGGTCCTCACGGCGGCCACCGCCGGCAAAGGGCTGGGGACGTGGGAAAGTGACGGGGTGTGCGCAGCGAAACCGGTTACGGGAGGGTGTTGTAAGTGTAGCAGAGCGTAAGAGCATTCGGATGCCCTGGGGAATGTCTGCCAGAACAGCAAGAGCAACACCTCAGCTGCCTCGAACAGCAAAGAGCAGGGTGCCTGATGGTGCCATTCCAGCATTAGTCACCCAAGGATCAGGCGCTTCCCCACCCAGTTACATATGACCAGGAAATTACAGGCTGCGCTGCTCCCCGCCTGCCTGAGCGGCTGCCATATCATATGATACACACCAGAGCTGCGTGTCTGATGAAACAGCCCAGCAGCCTGTGCTTAGTGAAACGCTAATGTTTTGTGGAAAAGACGGGCTGGGCTGGGTCAGACTGTCATTTGGTATCCTGAATGCATGCTCCCTCTTGCACATCTTCAATTAATTAAAATCCTGGATAAAAATGAAATCCTAATCTTTCGTATGCTTGCTGCTCACTGATTTTCTTCTAGTAGACTTCACAGCCAGCCCTGTGTGGCTTAGGTGTTGCAATTCCTCTCTCTCTTACTTCACCCATCCAATCTGTGGACAAACTAATTTTTCTTCACACCCAGTGTTCACAAGATCTTTGTTCCTATAGCCATTGTATCAAAGGCTCTGCATCTCTCATCTTTATTATGATAGGATTCATATTCCAGATCAGACATGCACCCCTCCTCCCTGCAGTACACAGCAAATGGAGCTAGAAAGGTCATCTCTGCAGCTCACTGTCATTTTCCTGGATCGAATTTATCTACAACTTCTTACTTAACTGAGTTTAAGGAACTTGTTACAGTCAAAGTCACCTGTGCGAGACTGTGCATTCATCTTTTCCAGTATGCTTCTTCCTGTCTCCTCCACTAATAAAGTGAGCTTTTGCTAGCCCTGCCAGTCTCCTCATGCCCTTTCATGCCGTTCTCTAATACCTCTTTGCTCCACCTTTTGCAGCAGCATCTCTACTCAGGTCAGCTTTCTGCAGCTAAGGTAGTCTAATCTCCTACAGTTTTGTGTTCTATTGATTCCAAGCACCAGTTAAAAGCTGTTTCTTCCGAGTGTTTTTAAGACCTGCAGCCCGTGTGAATTTTCTGAAGTCTGAGAAATATAAAGCCGTGTTGCAACCTACTTCCGAGCTGAGGGAAAGGGTCTTGTCTTGGTTTTCCGTTCCAATGAAATTAAGTGTATCTGAACCCATCCAATTTGCTTTTAGTTGACCAGTGCATCAAAAATCATACATGCATCTGACAAACCAATGATGTCCTACACTCTCCCCCCGCCAAAGATCTTGTGATCACAAGAACCCTTCTTTGCAAAACCAGACATAAACTGTGACTGCAAAACCATGTGCTGCTTCTCATTACACCCCTTCTGTATTAATTGTTTTCCTTTCACTATTGGTCTGTGCTTGCCTTTTTATATCCTCTGCTCCTGAGGGCAGAGTCCAAGCTCTTTTCTCTTCCTGCAGAGTGTTAAGTGCCCTATGGGCATAACAATTTCATTAGTTAATAACTACTAACAATTTGCATTAGTATCATATGTCCTGCCATGTCACATCAGACCACTGCTCCAGCCTGTCAAACGTGTACCTCTGTCTCATGGTGCTCTGAATCAGTTGTCCCCCAGTGAGGTGAGGCCCTCACGTGTGGCAGTGGTTGGACACCCAATTCCAGAGAGTTCCAGACTCATTTTGCAGAGTCTGTCCAAGACTTGCTCGTTCTTAATGAATCCATTGCCCAGCCAGTCTTGGATCTGAGCTCCTGCATAAAGGGACACTTGAGGCTAGTTGAATTTGGTAGGGGATCTGGCAGAGTGAGATTAGCCAAACTGTTCAGAGGCAAGGATGATGGCTTGAATACGCCCAGCATGGCAGTGATCTAGGGTGAGCAAAACACAAGGATTAAGTAGGACTCCTCACTGACCCCAGTCCTTCTGTGCCTCCCAGCACTGGGGGTTGGAACTTCCTTTCATCCAATTCCCAGTGCTTTTCTGTTACTTAGAGATGTTTCTTTTTTCTTTAAAATACAGTATTTGCTTCCCTAATATCATGCAGTGGCAAATTCCACAGTTTATCCTAGAATGCTTTGTTTCAAGGGAGATAATATGTTTGTGATAACATCCACTGATTTTTTTACATCCTGTATCAATCATACTGAATTATGAGGGAAACTGGGAGTCTCCTGGGAGAGTTTGATGGCTTTACAGTGGAAAGAATCAGGAATGTGAGACCTGGGTGAAGAACTTCAATTAAAAGGAAGCCAGGAAGACTTTTGAGAGAAGATGGACACCTGTATTATATTCTAAGAAATACTTTTTGTTTGTATATCGTATTATTTCATACCCTGCACAAAGCCTTTTTCAGCTGAGAATCCTATACTGAGAATCACCAGATGGATGATTCAGCACAAAAAATAACACGTTCAGGAGGGGGGAAATGAGCTACTCCTCAAACATTGTTCATTTATCTACTCTTTGGTCTTTGCAGCATGACTGTCATCCTGCCTAGGAACGGGGTGGCAGTTTCAGGCAATGAAAGCAGTATGAGAAAAGAGATGGGACAAGACTGCACTGCCACTGGGGAGGATTGCAAGGATGATTGAAAGTGCTGTTGAACTGGGAAGAGGCAGAAACTGAACTGCTCATTGTGTGCAGCTGGAAGCCAGGGTGAGCATTCTGCAAAGGCCTTCCCCTGGGAGATGGTGCTGGTCACTGTTCCTTCCATAGCAGCTGGTCCCTGTAAGACACTGCACCCTCAGCACAACTTACAAAGGTGGCTGAAGATCTGAAAGAAATGCTGGTGCACCTGATGTTTATGGTATACTGTCCCAGGAGTCGTGTGAGATTAACAGCTGGTAAAGGATGGCATACCTGGAAAAAAGCTCTCTGTTGGCACTCCTGGGCAATATATAAGAAGAAAATGTGCATCTTAGTACAGGCACACTTAAAACATATGAAGGAGACCTGTATTTTTGGAATGACAGGTCCTCCTCCGTGTCTGGAGCATGACCTAGTTGGTGACTGAGATATCTGTTGTTTATAGGCAATGATTCCTCAGAAACAAATCACCTAAATGAACAAACTGGGTGATAAAGTAGAGCCGAGAACTGCATTGTCCTCCTCAGAGTCATAAAAATTCATCCCTTTTACAACTGCTGAGTGCTTTGCCAATATCATGGCAAGGTGAGAGCAGTGGGGGGAAGGGAGAGATATTGAAAAGGAAAATAAATAGGCCAGGTAAACAGTGCTGCTGCTGCCGCTGCTGCAGCTGTGGTTGCCGTGGCAACTGGGGTGAAGAGGAGGAGGAGGAGGAGGAGGAGGAGGAGGAGAAGAAGGAGGAGGAGGCAGATTGATCGATAATCCTGTGCTGGCTCATCTGGCTTCCATCCACGTGCTACTAGAGAGGGAGAGAAAAATCAAAGAGCCACATGCAGGGTGGCCAGGTCTCCAATTCAATCCATGGCAGCAGCTTGATCAATAGCTTGTTGGAAGGTGGGTAATTGACTGCCCTTCCACCCAGGAGAGAGCGGTGCTGTGACAGAGATGTGTTCGTTAGCTACTGATTCTCAGCTCTGCTTTATTACCCAGCTTGTTCATTTAGGTGATTTGTTTGTTTGCTTGCTTGAGATCCCTCTTCAGTCTGATTTCTCCCTGTACCTGTCAAAGATGAGCACCAGCTGCTGGAGCAGAGCCAGAACGACCCTCAAGTTTCTGAGTTGCTTTCCCTCTCTTCTCCTTTATCCTTTTTTTGTTCATACTGGGGTTTTTATCTCACATTGGCAAAGGTTTTGACAGGGAAAGCTGGCAGACAGCAGCAACAGAGACGACCTTTTCTTCTGGGATTTCTTGAACTTCCTTTCTTGGGGTCTGGAGGAACATGATTATGGCTCATCTAAACACACAGAGCTCAGTAGCCCCTCAAAAAATTAAATAATTAGGTCTATTTTTTCACCTCACAAACCAAGTGAATTATAGGGAGAGATGTAGAACTATTATTTTTGTATGTCTGCCCTTCTGCAGAGGAATTATCTGCAGAGGGTGACTAGTTGATGCTATCAGAAAAGACAAAAACTGAAGAGAGGTATCAAACAAAAGGGCAAGAAATCAGGGCATGCTGAGGGGAAGGAAAAAAAAAAAAAGAGGAAGATGCAGAAGAAGAGACATTTCTGAGGAAAGCACATACTCATGAAGTACTGAGATAGTGTAGGCTAATTCTCCATTGCTACCTAGACCAGGGCAGGGAGCCTTGGCACAAGGTACCCAATTTGACCTTGAGGCAGCAATGCTGAATTTTGTAAACAAGCCTGTATGATACAACCAAGTTCACCCTCATGCTGAATAAGCTTCTGCAGGTTTTTTTCCAACAAAACAATGGGAATTTGAGTGGCAAAACCAGGACTTACTGTTTTATATTTTCTGTTAAAGCAAGAACCTCAAACTTCCCTATTACCTTCTTGGGGCACTAGGAACAATTGACTTCAACAGGAAAAAAAATTTTTAAAAGCCTCTTTTTGTGGTGCAACACCCATCAGCAAACTGAGCATAAAAAGGTAAATCTAGACTCTGAGATGCTCTGGAAGGCAAGGGCCATGCTCTACACTTGTCTATTGTCCAGCTTGCTGGAGTCCTGGTCTACAATGAGCACACAGGCACATATTAATAATAAGAGCAGTAGTCCATTGCTGGGTAACTGATGCTGCTTTGTAGAGCAACCAGCTCCTTAGGGTATAGCTAAGAAGAGGCAAACACATAATATCACTTCCTTCGCTTCCCTGGATTTTTCTTGGAGCTAACCCATCCAAATGCACTGGTCTTCAATTTTATTTAGCTTCTGAATTAAAAATGAAAACTCCCTTGGAATTCTGCTTCCCTTAAGTTAGCTGGCTGCAGTCCAGTTCTCAAGGCTTGTGCTTTTAGAGCTTGATCCAATCCCAGAGAAGTCACTGAAAATTGCTCCACTGATTTTAATGAGTCAAACCACTGCAGGAGGAGTAAGCTATAATCTCTCAAGGGTTTTTTTTTTTATTATTTCTTCTATATGCTTTGAAGCACCAGCTGGTGCATCTCGCAGACTCTGGATGTAAATCACAGTGGGAAGAGGGGGCTGTGTGAGCACAACTGCTCCCTGTTGCATAACCTAGAAGATGCAGGTTAATTCAGGCAATGCTTACAAGGTGGAGACTACAGCTCTTTTCATTCCCCGGCATATCTGCCTCTGGAAATATTTACAAACCACCCAAAGATGCCTCTGTGCCTTGCAGAATATTTTCCTGTGGTTCCTTTGTGAGTAGGAAAATAAGAGCATCCTAACCTCTGGGCATAATTTATGGCAGAAATAAATAGCAGGATGATAGAACAGCTCTAAAGCAAATTACTGAAAATATTCACCTGCCAGCTCTCCAGAGAAAGCATGCAGGTGGGTGAGCCAGGATCAAGTCAGACTAAAAGCCTTAGAGGAATAGAGCAGTTTCTTCTAGTCATAAGGGAACAAAAAGTGTTTGTAGCACCTGCAGGCTGTTTCCTCTCTTGAAGGAAGCTGGGAGGTTGAACAAAATATTATAGTGACAATGGAACAGTCTGTAGTCAAACTGGCACTGGGGCAAGATAAAAGGACATATAATATTCAACATTGCAAATGCCTGCATACCTGCCAGCAAGTAGCATGTGTATTTGCTGAGTCATTATGCCTGACACAGACTGAAAAAGGAATGAAGTACATGGAAGGGGTACACAGAAGACATGGGAAAGGCAGGATGGATCTCTGACATGTCAGTAGGTCTCCAGAGAATCAGAATCTGGCTGCTTAATGTTCAGATTCAAGGGCCTGGCTACTGAAATGTAGTTTAAAATCTAGGAAGAATGAGTTACTCCAGATACTCTGTGAGCATAAGTACAAGGGGAATAATGTAACACATAAAAGTCTTTGTCTTTCTCAAAAGGGCCCTTCCTTAAGGGGCTCTCTGAGGCTACATGGGAGTTGTAAAAGGACATATCTCATCTGCTCCTGCACTAGTGTACTTTCACAGCTGTATCAGGGCCCTGAAGACACATAAAGCACAGGATTATGGTAACACAAAGGATCCTGTATCCTAAAAAAAGTGACAGAAACGACTGCTGGCTGCACAGATGAAAGGGACCAGTGCAGCCATGGTGCAGGGCACACCATAATGCTTACCCGAGGCCTTGAAGCAAGGCTCATGCAGCAAACCCAGGAGTGTCAAGCACGGAGTTGTCTGACTGGGGAACTGTGGGCTGTGATCAGGCCGTGACATTTTCCTTTGAATACCATCTTGGCAAGAGAAGAGCTAGAAAAAGATGATTAATGAATCCCTTGAAGGCCATTTTTAGTTCATTCCTGCAAACTCAAGCCACAGGCTCTTCAATTGCTTTTGTGTCCAGCTAGGAGGGGGAGGATAGCCTGGGAAGCTGCTTCTCACTGTACCTGCAGATCATCACAGCATCCACAAGGCATCTGAGAAAAGACAGTGCTGACTTTGGGTCCTTTAGCACTGGAAAAACTGGATACCTTGGTAGCAAGCTCACAAGCTGTTCTAGGGAAAACAGAGAACAAAGAGGCCATAAGATGATCATCTGCTTTTAGAAGAGCAGCCAGTGGGCATGAGAGACTGAGGCCTGGTCTTTGTAAGGACCTGCTTAAACTGATACAGACTGGGACAATTCTTGGGAGGGTCATTGCAGCTCTCAGATCTCCTTCAAATTCACAAAATGTGACAAAGTGGCTTTATTCTCTTTACCTCAGCCCCAAGAGTGACTTGTGACCTGGAGCTCTCAGCATGCTCAGCTGAAAGTCTGTTCTTGTGCCTGAGCAAGCAGCTGTCTACATCCTGGGTGTCCTACATTACACCCAAAATGTGGACAGAGCCTGAAGTCTCTGACTTGACCTTAGAGCACCCTCAACCTGAGAAGCCAGGCCAACACTCATCAGCACTGTAACTTGAATTCTAAGCTCTCATGTTGCCGAGATGCATTGTTGTATGATTAATGGATGCCATTAAACTGGAGAGACTCTTCAGCCAGCAGAGAAAACTCAAGAGAAATACCAGACAGTCAGCCACAGTCAAGGGGGCTGAACCAAAAAAAAAAAAAAAAAAAAGCTTGTGGTTTAATAAAACTGACTTTCAGTCTCTTCAAGATTACTCCATTCTAAATTGTTAATACACACTGATCCACTTTAAGAAGGTTGGTGGGGCCACCTCGTGCCCGTGAAGCTCCCCAGGCAGGAGCAATGGTGTCAGCCCCAGCAAGGACAGGGCACGACAGAGGAGTCAGTCAACACTGGTGCTGCCCTGACTCCTGTTCCTAGTGGGAAGGCAAAGCCTGGACATTTTGCTGATGCTGCCTCAGGTTCTTTTAGAGGTAACTGCTTACACAGAGAGGTTGATATGAAGAAGAGGAAGGTAGCATGCAGCTGGTGATAACTTCAGCTGTGTCAGTGCACCTCCTCCACCGGGGATGGAATCCTACACATGCAAGGATTTGCACTAAGTGGGCCAAGCAAAGTTAGCTTCTAATTGTAGTCAAAATGCACTTCATTTAGCTCATCTGAAGCAAATGTTGGTGATCATTTGGGGGTTTGCAGTGCTGATAACCTTATCACTGGTCACAGATGCTGGAGGAAAGACTGTACTTGAATACAGACAGAAAGTACTACATATGCTTTTTTGGTACAGCACAGAACAGAGTGAAAATTGTGCTTATTAAGCAATTCAAATTCCAGTTACTTGTGAATTTGGACCATCTCTTGTGGGTTAGCACTTGATGATTTCTCATGCTATGCAAGAAGCCAGCTGTCTACACCAGTGAGAATCCTGAACCAGGGAGGATGTGACAGAGCCAAAGCAGTGGACAAAAATGCAGCTCAAAGTCCTGGGAACCGGGAGAAAAGCAGGCAGCAGGTAATGGAAGCGTGTGAGGAGGGTGCACCCCTAGGCAGGCAGGATTGCAGGTGCCTCCATCCCTGCACTGCCACAGGGATGGTTTTAAAGCAGAGCCAGTTCCCATAGCAACAGCACCTACCAGAGCTGCCAGCCATCAGGATGCTGCTCCCAAGGAAGGTAAAGAACCAGGCTGAGCGACCTCCACGCTAACCCCCCAGCAGCACAAAGCCCTTCCCAGGCCAGCTGTGCAGCTCCCAGGCCAGAGTTTCCCCATAAGGAGGAAGGCCAAGAGCTCTTCACTCAAGCTCCCAGTGAAAGCTGGATCAGCTGAACAGCAGCTCCTGATTTGCAGCAATGCTCAACCGATTTTTGGATTCCCGGGAGATTGAAAGATACTGAGCTAAATGTTGTGGTGTTGAGGGACAGGTCAGAGGACAGGAGAACACAAAAAAGAATCCTCAGCATTAAAGAACAGAGGGATCCCCCTTTTCTGACATATTTCCAGCCAAGTGCTTTTCTTTTCCCTTGCACCTGCCTTTCCATCTTGCTTTTAACTGCTACTGCTTCTCTGCTGTTGCTTTTTGTTCATACCCTCCCTTCCAGTGCTTCAGCAAAATCTTCTGCTTTGTAGGCATGATGCCATTGAAAACTGATGTTCACCAGCTCTAGTAGGGTTCATTTTCTTGCTTACACAGGTCACACTTTCTCCCAGAGAGAAAGAAGTTGTGGAGGAGGGAGGCTGCCATTGGCAGGATTAAATGTCAGACACCTGAGAAAGCTGACACTGAAGAACTGGTGGAGGCAGTTCTTCATGAACAGGTGGCTACATCATAAAAGCTCTTACACTTGAGACTACACAGCCCCAGGCTGGCAGCATTGGTAGAAGGGCCAGTGGCCAAATGGGTCAGAGACCTCTCATGCCAGGCAGGCTTCTTCTAGGTCTGGACTGGACTGTGCTGCAATGACTGAGTCTACAGTCTGACCCAATGCCTGCTTCTGCTCCTTCTCTGTTGTCTTACCTGTGCTGTGAATCTCACATCTTTCAGCAGGATAGAACTCATCTTACACTGAGCACCAAGGATAAAAAATACAGGGGAATTGTTAGGCTCTGATAAACAAACATTTTCAGGAACAATTTCATCTTAGTGACTGTGGAAATTTGTGACAATTCTGCAAATCAAGCAAACTGCTCATTCTGATACTGTGAGAGAAAGCTGCAGCAGCCGGGGAAATGGAAAGATCGACAGTTAATTGGAAATGTTACATCTGCTGTTTATGCAAAAGGCATAAATATTTATATCCTGAAGGCTGACTTTTAGGTTTGCTCCTCAGCAGGAAGATATTTACATTTTGAATAAAGACTTTTCTCTTTCTCCTTCTCAGTAAACGTGAGCAGTTTATTATTCCTTTAAACAGAAATCAGTAGCCAAGTCCTCCTGTCCTGTTAGTTACATGAATGCAGATTCCCTTGGCTTCAGCAGAAATTACAGGTGTGTGCAGATTGTGGCATCCATCTCCCTCTTTATTATAGACAGAAAGGGAGTAGTGGGACTGAAATGAAGGGGCAGGAACTCAGATCACAAAATGAAAAGGCAGAAAACGCAGTGACAATTCAAAGGCACCTGAGATAATGAACTGCTTTTCTAAATCTGCTTTTGGTAGGAAAATAATCAAAGTTTGCACATTGAAAGATTTTATAACATTAGAGCAAGGAAATAAATGCTTGAAAAATTTAAGTACAACACTACATTGGATTAAGCTGCCTTCACCACAGTGTGATGAGTGAACAGCAAACAGAAGTGTTTACATATGCAGTGGTTATAGAAAAGCCAGAGAAATATGCTGAACTACAGCAATTTCAAGAAAACCCACCGAAAGTCTGTTACCCTACAAACTATTTGGTACCCTGTCTGGCCTCTACATCTCCTGTTTCTCTTTGCTTTTCTTTGCTCCTGTATGCACTGAGCCAGGCTTCATCTCCATCCCTGTCCTGACCCATACTGCTGTGCCAGCTGCACTGCCCTCAGCTTCCTCGTCCTCCTATCCTGTGGTCTCCCTTCCTGCTCCACTCTGTATCCTCATCTCTGCCTGCTTCCATCCTTGTCCTGTATCTCAAACTTCACCTGCTGTCCTACTCACCTCTCACTACATTTTACTTTCCACGTGTGGCTCCAGCCTCCTCCCTCATCCCTTTCATTTCCCAGTTTGAGGCTCTCCTCCCTCCCCTTTCCCTGTTACTCGATCTGTTCTTGTCATCTTCTCTCTCCATCTGCTCTCTTCCCTTTGCCCAGCCCAGTGTCAGCCCTTGTGTCTGCACCTATCCCATTCTCAGAAGACCTCAAACCCACACATCTCTGGGTGGATGCTGAAGCTGTTTGCCTTAGTCTCTTCTACAGCATTCATTTCTCATTTTAATCATTCCCTTGGATTAGCTGTAACATTGAAGCTAAAAAAGAGTTACAGATAAACAACAACAAAACACCCTGATGAGATGCAGGATGTTGTGGATTATTCTCTTTAGTACTTATCAAACACACTGGTCCACCCCTGAAGGCCAGAGCACACATTGCAGTGCTGCCAGGCATCCAGCCATTGCTTGAGGATCCCAGACTTAGGCCTTGGACATCTCAAACAGTGAGTCTTGCCCCCTGTTTAATGATAAAAATGATGCCTCTTTCAGGGACTAGAGATTCTCCAAAGATACAGTGTCATTATTTGAAAGCACTTGTATGAAACATGGTTAGGTTTATAGAAGGAGAGCCTGCTGTGAACAAGAGGGATACCTGACAGGAGTACTGATTTGTGCCTCCGTGGCACAGAGCTACCAGAAAAAATGCAGAGCATTCACATTCCCAAAGGATCAGCAGACCAGGCCAAAGGTATGGTGGAATTTACTTTCACCTCCTCCCTAGCAATCACTGGATCATTTTCAATGACTTCTCCCTTGCCTGTCACAATAAAATAAAATAAAATAAAATAAAATAAAATAAAATAAAATAAAATAAAATAAAATAAAATAAAATAAATGTGCATCAAGATCATGAGAGGATGTTGGCATTCTCTTCTGGTTTGCCTCTTGTTTCTGAGATCCTAGAATCTCACAGCAANGCACTTGTATGAAACATGGTTAGGTTTATAGAAGGAGAGCCTGCTGTGAACAAGAGGGATACCTGACAGGAGTACTGATTTGTGCCTCCGTGGCACAGAGCTACCAGAAAAAATGCAGAGCATTCACATTCCCAAAGGATCAGCAGACCAGGCCAAAGGTATGGTGGAATTTACTTTCACCTCCTCCCTAGCAATCACTGGATTATTTTCAATGACTTCTCCCTTGCCTGTCACAATAAAATAAAATAAAATAAAATAAAATAAAATAAAATAAAATAAAATAAAATAAAATAAAATAAAATAAAATAAAATAAAATAAAATAAATGTGCATCAAGATCATGAGAGGATGTTGGCATTCTCTTCTGGTTTGCCTCTTGTTTCTGAGATCCTAGAATCTCACAGCAAGATTTTATTTTAGTTTAAGGGAATTTTGGTGTGTGTTTTAAAATGCTTTGTCCTCTGGGACTATTTTTTCTGGCTCACATCGTTTCTGTTTCCATGGTAACTACAGCTGGCTCAGATGTGCAGTTGCCATGGCAACTGTCTGGTCCTCCTTTCAAACGACTCATTGAAACAGGAATGATATTTGCATCCCCAATGCTGCATGGAACAAATCTCTTTCACCACACATGGGGAAGACATAAGACAACTGTATAAAATCAGCACAAAATCCAATTTAAATCCTCTCACAGAGGGTTTCAGACAGCTGGCAATATGAGAGAATTGCAAAGAAATTGGGCTTTTCCATTGAAGGGCTTAGGGGGAGGCTGGCACTTGACTGGCATTTTCAAAGTCTGTTCTGGGCAAAGCAGTATGCTTGGAAATACCCACATGGGAAGAACACAAGATATTCCAGGAACAGCTAATTCATGTAAAAGCTACCACATCTTACTTTCTGTAAGGTCTCAAATTATTATGTGTTAAGAAACACGTGGTAAAATATAGCTCAGTGTGTCATCCTAAAGAACAGATCAAAGCTTGCATTACTCATGCCTGTATCTTGGATATGACTGCTGTTAGGATGCCTGGGACCCTCTCAGGTATGAGCTGTTAGAGATTTGCAGAACAATAGCACATATCCAGCTCATGTCCCCTCTCTGCATGGGTTCCCCCAGACATCAGGTGGGAGGTGCCCTGCAGAGGCACCACAACTCTGCCTGCTCAGCACAAGACATAGTACCAGAGGTGCATTCCTCATCTGTGACATTAGGCAAAAAGGTGACAGTGATGGGATTTATTGTGTGGCACGTGTAAGGGCTTTGTCTTTTAACTTCCTAGAGTCACCTACATGTGCCTGCATTCACTTTGTTGTTTTTCTTCTTTTTCTTTTTTTTCTTGTTGCTACTGTTAGGACAAATTGTGAAGGAAGGCATAGGCAGGTCTCTCTGCATGGCTCTGCTGCTTCTGTCCTCTTCACTTGTCTTCTGCAGCTTCCCTAAGGATTTTGATGTTCCTAACAGGTTAACAAAAGACAACAGCTGTGCAATGGAGTACTGTGGGGAGAATGAGTGTTTTCCTTGGGGAAGCAATGAGTTGGCACCTTTCTTTTACACCATCAGCAGCTGTCCCTGTTCTGTCTTGGGCTTTGTCATGCTGCTGGGCTGAACATGATTGTCCTTGGAGGGGTGCAGTTGCATCTGAATGTTTTGCTTTCCAGATGGGCACTGTCCTGGCTGCCTTGCCTGCAAATAGTCACAGTCCAAAAGACTGAATTCCTGAATTAGTGCATGGCTTTGGGGTGAGGTAACTTTGGTATCTTTCCCATCAGCCAAAGCAATTTAAAACCAGTGCTGTTAGTAGAAAGGAGTAGGAAAGAGCAAGAATAATTGAAGAGCAAAAATTACCACAGGGTCCAGGCAGCTGCTGCTAATTATTTATCTGCACTGTACAGGCCTAGCTTCTCTTAGGCCACAGGGCTTCTACAGTACACCTTATTTTTAAACAATTTTGCCCTATAATATTTCATCAACTTCTGCTGTTGTCTCCAGAACTTACTCGGTCCCATTAACCAACAGAACACTGAAGACAGTCATGAACAAATTTATTCTACTGTCTAATGTCAGAGGAAGATCATTTTCCTTTCTGGATAAACAAGACACATAAGAGCCAAGAAACGTGCCTAAATCAGGTGGTCTACAAAAGCACAGGGACTGGAACTCAGCAGGCCCTCTACCTAGGCATTATATCCCTTCAGTGAAAGCATGGTTCCTTTTCACTTCATTTGTGCCCAGAGCTTTTAAGCAGTAACACCTCTGCCATCCCAATACAGTAAAAGCCTTCATGTGTAAGTAACAGGTCAGAATAAATTTCTGAATAAGGTGCTAAATTCTGCATGGCTTTCCTTCCTCATTTTGGGGATTTTCAGCAAAACTCACCTTTCACTCAAGAGTGATGGAATCAATATGTTTTTCCATCATTTATGTTGGAAGGAGCACCATAATACAACACTCCTTCAATTACAGAAGATGGAATCAATACATTTCACCTCCATTTATGTGGTTAAGGTCTAAGTCAGCATAGCCCACCCTGTATTTATGGGGGTGGCCTTAATACAGCTCACTTTCATTTAATGGGGAGGAACTAATATGTCTTGCTTTCACTTCTGGGGGGTGGGAAGAAAAGAATCAATAAATCCACCATCATTTATTGGGAGGGATCTATAGATCTCACCTTGATTTACCAGGGAGATCAATATCTCAGCCTTCATTAAAGGGGGTGGTATGTTGGACTAAATAAGGTTCATCTGCTTTTAGAGCAAATTGACAGAATATGTCTCTCCATGTATGGGGAGATGATTCAGTATGTCCTTCATATATATATATATGTATATATATATGTGTAAGGCTTGGACAGCATATGGTTCACCAGCTAACACAGGGATACATGCATTTCTGCTCAACAACAGGACTGGGAAGACAAGGGCAGGTTCACTACAGTGGGAGTATGGATTCTACACTAAGAGAGGTAGAACTTCTGACTGAGAAATCTGTTTATGCTTTCCTACTTATGAAAGGCAAAGATTCAATTTGTATTAGTGTGTGGAAGCCCCTGGATTCAGTGTAATATATCTTCCTCTACAGAAGAGTCTAAAGGCAGTTCTTCATTTATGCTGAGGTAGATTTTGGATTCACTGTTCCTTATCATGTTTAATAGGGAGCTAATATGTACATTAATTGTAGAAGCAGAGTCATATTGCAGGATGACAACATTGTGGCAGCNCAAAAGCTGGATTCACTGTTCCTTATCATGTTTAATAGGGAGCTAATATGTACATTAATTGTAGAAGCAGAGTCATATTGCAGGATGACAACATTGTGGCAGCCTATTTGAATGTCTGAGAAGGAATTGCTTCTTTACAGCTGCTCAGAGCACAGTGAAGCAAGATTAAGTGGGTATATTGCTATGAAGAAAAGGGAATGTGCACAAGAACCCAGCCTACTTTTACATCAGACCTGTTACTGGCATGATTCTTCTCTGCTGCATCGCACAGTCTGCAGAAAAAGCTGATCTCGCTGCACATTAGAGCTGCTGCTTCAGGCTGCTTCAGGTTTCTTGTCTTTGTCTCCAAAAGACACTAATCACCACCCTTCATATCATCCTCCCTCAAAACAGCTCAAAGCACAGCTGAAAAGAGTGTGACTTGTCCTTTAATCACCTATTAAGCATCTAACACCACAGGACTCTTGTGGACACCACAGCAGGGAGCCTTTCAAATTTAGGCTACTGATTTGATAGGAGCTCAGATTACCAGTGAGTGACCAGAAATAAATGCTAGTTGATGCAGCCAAGGGGCTTGCATGATATGAGTTAGGGGGCATCAGTACAATTCCCAAAGGAGATATGTCAGAACAACTTAGGAAAAAATATCAGCCCAAGTGCCCACCTTGTTGGATTTCTCAGTGGGAAGCCTCTGGACTGAAAGGACCCCAGAGATTGAACTGCCCTGTCACTTTTCATTATGTGCAATAGCTGCACAGCATACAAGCACCTGCAGCTCCCATTTCAAGGTGAAAAGATAAAAAGCAAATAGACAGCATTGTAATATGACTATAAAAATACAGTGTATTGAAAACGTGGCAATCCCTGCTGACCTCTCCTTTTTCCCAGGCAAAAAGAAGAAACGGGCAAGCATGAGGTGAGGAACCAAAAGCAGACTGGTTTTGACTCAAGCTAGCTGCTGCTTTTGGCTGGTGAAAGGGTGCACAGATTTCTAGGAGGCAGATGGGATGTGCCTTTTCTATCCCTGAAGTAGCAGGAATGCTTATTTTCATCACTGCATTGCATCAGCATCACTGCTTCTCCATCCTGGCTGCTTGTAGTGCTGGACTTGTAACTGTGTGTGTCTCTGTGCAAAAGGACTTTTCACAGTCTGCCTTTTTATATGATTCTAGGTTAACTAGGTGGACACAGAACGTGAGAATGCCTATTTGCACACAGAATTTCTATTACAAACAGGATAAATCCACAGTGTGTCCTTCTCTTCCAAGGCTCTCATGCTACCTTATTCTCTCATCCTCAAAGAAAATAAGCACTTCCCTTTTTTTACTTCTTTTCAATCCAAAATATAAGACCAGTGCCTTGCTTTATGCCCTAATGTCTTGGCTTTGCCCCTTGCCTTCCTTCTCTTTCTCTCTGGGGTCTTTCTTTAAGATGCCCTTCCTTAGACCTCCAGGTAAGCTTCTCAATGTTGCCAAAAAATATGAACATCCTGCAGTCACCTCTACAAACATACATAATAATATATTATATCTCTTCCTAGTCTAATACAATGATAAATGAGAGAGAGAGAGAGAGAGAGAGAGTTATTCAGTATGCCACCCTTTTTTCTTAAAGCTTTCTGAGAAATCTTCAGCAGCTAATGGATGGATGTGTGAGTTCTGATGCTACTGAATTCTTAAGGCACACAATACAGGCAGAGTCTCCCATGACTTCTCAGATGAACTCCTGGAATGTGATTTGGAAAAGGACCAGCCATGTGGAGGGGATCCAACAGGCTACCTCAGAAATTATTGCAAATTCCATCCAGAACTGGAATAAAGCAAGGGAAGGAATAAGAATATCCTCCTTAGGGCAGAAGTGTGCCTTAATTACAGAATATAAGAGACCACATGGTATGATGATGGGCTTGTTAGAAGAATCTGAATTCATATCCAGCTCTTACATGCTGCTGTGTTTTAGAAGAATTCAAAGTGCTTCACCAGTGGCACAAAAATGATGATATTTAGCCAAAACCAGCCAGTGGCAGGACCACAAATGGAAACCAGCTGTCCCAAGCATCCTGGGAGAGTGTGCTAGTTCCTAGCCATACTTTCTCCCATAAAAGGAATAAGAAATGAGTTCAGCTTCTTGCATGCACCAACTGTAAATCAGCAGAAGGACACATGTGAATCCTTTCAGGGGTCACCTTCATAAAAATATCTGGTTTTTGCAGTTCTACAAACCCTTCTCCCAGGAGTGCATGGTAAATACTGCATGACAGAGGTACTCAGCATATGTCCCCCCCATATTTCTGCCTTTGTCTACCACAGCAGCCAGTGCAGCTTGGGCACAACTTAGAGCAAGCCTCACCTGCAGAGAAGTCATTGCAGTTCTAACTGAAAGCAACGCCAACTCCTCTTTGTCTTGGTATGAGCAGATGAGCAAATTCAGTGCAGTGATTGAGAAGTGGTATTTTGTGATCCACAATGTATTTTAACACCTTTTCATCATGAGATGACCATGCAGGCTTTTTGCACTCTTTCCATATCTATTTGATTGTGCTTTCAGTAGCTGTAAACAGGGACACAATAACAGTCTTCAGTCTGCACGGAGTCTTGTTCTGCATTATTCATACATTGCCTTCCTATTTCACACACTTATGTCAGTCCTCACTCAAGCAAAATTCATGCTAAATGATTCACGCTCTCATTCTCTGTGTGTGTCTTTCTCTTTTTCTCTGTCTTTGAAATGGGAATGAGAAAAAAAAATTGTAAAAAAAACCCCTGTGATTAGACTTCTCTCTCCGTTTTTCCTTCTTCCCTCCTCAGCTAGACCCCAATTCCCAGTGACATCTATATGTGGTCTCTTGATTTTAATGTGTCTGATGCAAAGAAAATGGAGCAGAGGAGCCATCATTGTTTAAAAGTCTCATCATTATTGTCCTGTTATGCACCGATTAGTTCTAATTTCTGAGATGAAAGTAAGAAACCCTCCCATCTAGAGATCCTTATCATCGTTGCTGCTGCCAGAGATGATCTTCTCTTTCTCCTTTCCCTGCCCTGCCCTCAGGATATTTGCCCTGAGAAGCTTCCACATGTATCTTAGGAGCATACTAGTTGCTCCAGGGCACTTGCTAGGAGCCATGCAGTTCCATTTTGCTTCTTCCATTACTTGAAATTCGTATGGGATTAATAAAGGGCCAGCAAGAAGGCACACGTTGCAGCATTCTGTATACAGGGATGAATCCCAGCTTTGTGGTTAGTCTTTCTCTACATGTATATATGATGCAGCTGAATGACTTAACCTGCAGTTGCCTGGCTGTAACTCTCCAACACTACATCAAGAGATGACTGAGGTGCTGGTGATGGGTCGAAGAAAGCAACCAAGGATGCTGGAGCCAGGTTTCACAGTTCACCCCACAGGGAACGTATCAAAGCCAGAATGATTTTAGATTACCATACATGCCAGTGTCCAAGACTGCATTTTTGTATCTTAATATGGCTAAAGGGTTGCAGTCATTCCCCTCAGAGCAGAAATCCCTCCTGTCATCTGTGATTTACGTCATGCTCAACGTGCTCTAAAGCACTGCACCAGGGGATGTACTCTCAGTGCACTAAGAAACTGAAACTACTGTTGAATGCAGATGACTGCCAGCTGAATAGACTTTCTCACTGGGAATTACCAGTGCTTGCCAAACTGCAGTGGGTGGCCATTGCTTTTCTTGGGGAGTGTGAAAGGTTCCTTTGGTTCCTTAGAGCCCTGAGTAAGACCAGTGTAAGTGAGAGATACCTACCTCCCACGGAGATCCTGCAGTGCTGTAGTCAGCAGAGACACTTCTGCTGATGCCCTGCCTGTAGTGACAAACAGGCTCAGTGCTTCTGGCAGGGCAAACCGCATAAACGAGTCTCAGTTTAGGGGGTTTTTTCCTCCTTATGGGCCTGAAATATATTTGTATTTTACATTTCATCCGTTGCATTTTAGTGTCTGCTACAAAAGCCACCTGCTTTAGTGGACCTGTGGAGCATGACCTTTCCTTCTGGAATCAACCAGTTAAGTCCAATTATACTGTTACCTTTTCTCTGAAACTGGCCCATGTCACAGGACTTACAGGGAAGGTGGAGACAGACCATTGACGACAGATGGTTTGAGTACACAAACTATTGCAGTAATACTTTTCAATTCCAGAATTTTGCTTTATGGAAACTTTGTAATGTTGCTGAGAAATTATCCTTTGTAAGGATTTGTACTTCTTATCTAGAAATGAAGCAGGTGTGGCTTTTTGCATTGAGAAAATTAGGGAATAAAGCAAGCGAGAAGGACTTACTTGAATGAGGTTTTTTCTGATATTGAGAGTAAATGCTCTTTCATCTTTCTTATAGTCTTCCTGGTTAAAGGCTTTTGAAACAATGTGAACATTTTCTGTGGTCTTTACAGTTTAGATGCCTGCAAGCACATCACGGTGCTTTTCCACATGAGCTGATTTTTCTAGCAACACCAGCCAAAGGAAGCTGTCTGCTGCCAAGGAAGCTCTGCAATTGTGAAACTGTGAAGAAAGACACACCAAGAGGAATGGGAATTGTTTTTATCCCTTCACACACCAAGACGAAGGGAAATTGTTTTATCCCCTCCCAACCCTGCCCCATTCTGTGCAACCTCATTTTCAGAGCAATGATTACCCTGACATCTGGGTGTGCTCAGTTCGGTTTGCTCTTGCTGGACTGTATTAATCAGACCTAGCCTCTGTTGCTAGTGATGCAATTTCTGAGTGGCTTCTTGGCTCAGTTCAGGGGTGGGATCCTCTTTTTTTGGGTTAGGACCAGCTTCATCCTGGCCTCCAGCAACGGGTGGAACAGTTTCCTTGCCCTGCCTTTCTCTGCAATCTCTTCATCTGACTGTTTCTTTGGGGTGAAGAGGGAATGCTGACACTTGTGATGCTTTGTTTCCCACCCTGCCTTTTTTTTGCATCCAGAAGTCCTCCAGAGACCCAAATCCATCTTCCACGTTGTGAAGCAATGCTGGGGAAGGGGAGGGGAGGGACTGCAGACTGATTTCCAGGGGACTGCACTGCTCAGCAGAGGGACTGTATCCAGGCAACCTGCTTCCCCTGCCTGAGACAAGGACACACAGCTGGGACTTTGGAAAACTGAGAAGAAGCTACTGTAAAGACTGGGCTACGTGGGGGGCAGCAGGGGAAATGGTGCTGGGGGAGCCATGTTATTCTGAGCAGATTATTTCTGCCCTGGCATCTTCATGACACTGGACCCAGCTGCAGTAGCCAACTGAGCCACCCAGCTGCTCCTTTCCTGGTCCCGACCAAGAGACAGGAAAGGGAGTGGCTTTTTCATTCTCCCATAGGATGGGCATGGGGAAAGGGCTTGCCTGCCTTTTGCAGGAGCCATTCCCCAGCTCCTGAGCAAACAGCAGTACAGTACACTATAATCCTGCCTCCTGGGGCACAGTGAGAAAAAGCCCTATATTGTTTGGAAAGCTCAAATCCTGCTTGATGATGGATGGACAGACAAAACAACACATGCAGGCAGAAGATGCTGTGAGATATCAGAGTGGCCCATGCTGAGGTCTTCTACAGACAAGCATCTCAGGAGTTAAAAACCTCCTTAATTTCATTTCTTTCTACCTCACCTGGTGCAGGTGAGTCTTAGATTCTACACACCTGCTTTGACCAAGGTCCTAGGATTTGGGCCCAGCTTCAGACCTCATCTGATGCTTTACCAGCCAGGAGCAAGGGTGGGCTGCCAACAGCTCTGCAAAGCACAGGAAAAGCCTCTCCACAGTAAATGTCTCATTCTCTCCCTGAAGGCAAAGACCTGACTTTCTCCAGAACTCAGCACCTTCTTACTTGTCAGCTGTTCATCGTTCACTGGCAAGTCCCATCTAATGGCAAGGTAAAAGGTATGTCCTTTAAGTGGAGCTGCCTATGTCTTCTCCTCACACCTCTGGAGTGTGGGTCTGGTTTTGATATTTAGGGACTCTGCAGGGGATGTGGAAGCCCATAGCCCTTTGGCGAGAGATCCTCCAGGCTTCCAAACTGAGGAAAGTAAAATTGCTCTTTCCTCTTTCATCTTGCTCAGTCATGCTCAAACAGTGCATATTGTCCTTCACCTCAATTAGTCCCCTTTGTTTACCACAACTCTATTGTATCTCCCTATCTCTCTTCCTACTCTTCCTTTACTGTCTCCTCTTCCCTCCTTCATATGGTTTTTCAGATCTGAGCCCCATCACCCTGTCTGCCTGGGCTGGCAAGACTGCTTAATAAGCAGAGCTCGGCTAGGAGGGGCTCCTACCCACGGCTCAGGCATTTCCTGACCTTTCAAGTGCCTCTCTCGGAGGAGTACCTCCGTTGCCTGCCCTTTGACTTTTTTCAGTGCTTTTTAACCTGTGACTGAGTAGCTCACAAAGTGCCGTTTGCCAAGAGGAGAGAAATGAACTGGGGGAGGAAGGGGAGGGGCAGGGGGCTTGGAAAGAACATTAAGGAGCTAAAAATAACCGTGGGTCAACCCTGAATGAGCCTGAGGCACTTCTCCTCCCCCTGCCCCCAGCTGATGCCGCAGTCAAAGAGAGGACAAGCAGCCATGAAGTATTCTGACTGTCTTCAGAAGCGGCTCCTCTCCCTTCCCTCAGGGCACGCCTGCTGCCAGGACGGTGATTGCTACACTGCTATAGAAAAAGGAAAACAAAACAAATTAAAAGGATTCTGCCCCAAAATAACCCCTCTGCCTCCTGGCACCACGTCAGCCACAGAAAATTTCGTGAACCACAGATGTTAGGCAGGAAAAGACCTATTAGTTCCCATCGACTCTCCAACCAGGAGGTGGGAGAAGGTTAGTGCCAGATTATCGCCTCCAGACTGTTTCAGTCAGATAAGAAATTCTCTTTAGAGACAACAGATAGAGACGCAGCTCTCCACAGCCTCCACTTTGAACACAGTGACTCCCCTTCAGGTATCCATCCAGGTCTGATTCAGAATGGCACATAGGGATAAAGCAAAGAAAATGATAAGGCCCCATGACATAACATCTGGTGTTTGGTAAGATCTAACGAAGGACTAAAAAGAAAGTTTTGATTGTCCTAACCCATGACTTGCATGAGGAAGTTTCACCAGCTTGCATGGGAAGAATTAAGGAGTAAGAAACACACAGCAGAGGCAAGTGTTTCTAATGTGTCTGGGGAAAGCAGTACTACTAATTTAAACACACTACACATGGTATTTTAAAAACCTACATATAAGTGAAAAGATAACAGAGGCCAGCAGAGGTAAGAAATGCATGTGCAGCAATCCAGTCTTTAACTCTCATTTCCCTTCTTTCAGATCCCTGCCTATTCAGTATACCAGACATCTTAAAGTATTCAGCAGATGAGGGCATCATCAGTCTTCCTTCCAGTCCAGTGAATTGAATCAAACTTAGATTTCAATGTCTAGTTTCCCTCTCCAGTCTTCTTACAGCCTGAGCTTATGCACAAGGGATTTAGGACTACTAGAAGGCTTGATGTTTTTTCAAATGCATGTCCTACTAAAGACAGTGATGCATACCTTGCCAGCAGATTTCACAGCTGTAAGCTGACAGATGAGAAATATCAGTATGCAGATATAATGATTTGTGATCCAAATTCCATAGGAGAGTACTTTATGATTGCTAATGCTTTTCCCAGCTTCATCAGTGTTCCTGTGACCTTTCTGCTGTCACACATCTACTTGCCCATTCTTCCTGTCTTCTACACCATCTTCTTGTCTGTCCCAGCCATCCAACCTCTGCTCTTCTCATGCTTTGAAACTTGAGGGAGGGAGCTTAAAACAGGAGCCAAATGATACTAGCCAGGTACAGAGGATGCAGGCAATAGTGATGAGAGGCATGACCACACAGATTTGCCATGTACGGTGCTACATGCTGGGATTAACTTCAGGGTCTGGGGAGCTTTGCTTCTCTAACTATTTGCAGTATAAAACAAAAATAAATGAGCAGCTCTTCAGCAGAGAGGGGAAGTGGGTGAGATCCTCACAAATTTTGTGAATTTCCCTCCCTTTGACAATAAAATCAGAAGGAATAAAATTGGCCGGAACTGGCTACTTCCCATTTGTCATCAGCCTGCTAAGCACTGTGCAGTCCAAGGAAAACATGAAGTTCAGCCAAGCTGAGACTTCCCAGCTCTCAGACTGAGGACATTCCCCCTGTGTTCCCTGAACTCTTCTCTAAGGGCCCTGCTGGCACGTGAGCACATTCACTGATATGACACAAAGGCAGGGGAAGCTGAACCAAATGCATCCCGGGACTTGCAAGCACATAACCCAGCTAGTTACCTCTTCAGGCAGAGCACAAAAAAGGGATAAAACAGCCCAAGAGTGGTGAGGTGAGGGAGATGGTAAACTGTTACAGTTTAGTCCTGAAGGAGCTAAGAGAAGGATGTGGAGGCTCTCGTCACAAAGCCCCAGGAACAATTCATCTACCATCTGCCATGAATGCTATCCTGTGGGGAATAAGGGGAGGAACAGAATGATCTAATCCTACCTTCCAATCCTGTGACCAACCTAACTAATCTCAGACATTGGTTGGAAAGGTGGTCTGCAGGATGCTCTTACGAGATGCTTCCTGAATTCATTTTGTCCAGTGTCTTAAAAGTAGCCTTCTAGCTTTAAGGAGGTACTGCTTGACATGGCTGGGGCAGTGCAGAGCTGAAGCTGAGTCTGTGAGAAAACCCCTACTCAGCAGCACCTTTATTTTAAGTTCCCAGCACCTGGCACTGGAAGGCTGCCATTCTCCTCTAATCCCAGAACACAAACCAGACCAGCCTTTTCCCACTGCAAGCTGCCTTAAGATACCATCATTGCCTTTTTTTCAGAAAGGCAGCCTGGACTGTATCAATGAGTGGTCTGGTGTCCAGCAGAGAAGTGTGACTCATTCTTTCTTTGTCACAGTCACAAAGGCCACAATAGGACATGTTGCCCCTGATGGCAGGAGACAGGAGAGGATGACCCAGAAGGTCATCCTAGAAAACCTTTTCTTCCAGTCCTGTGTTGCTTGCCCAGTGAAACTGAGAGAGAAACAATGCTTTCAATGTTGAGAGAGAGGATCAAGAGACTTTAATTTGTCCTTGCCTTGCCACTGACTGTGAAGGTTTTAATGTATCCCTTCTATTACTTTACCTGTAAAATGAGCACTAAAACACACTAAACTCAAGAAAAGTGTAGAATTCAATGAATGGATAATTGTGTATCTTGGGAACAAAGTATGCATTTCCAATTAACTGAAAATATCATTCTCTATTGCCACCAGCCTTTGTAAAGCACCTTCACTGCTCAGAAAGAAGCATGTAATACAGTTAGCAGTACACATTATTAAATTAGTCAGTCACCCTACAATTCTATATGCCAGCATATTTATAACATGCCAGTTGGTTTGGTTTCTAGGTGAGGAATGCACAATATTGAACTCAAATTAATGAAATCAAACACTTTACATATTTCTGATTAGAAATCCTACAGATGATTTCCAAAATTACGTTGTTAATAGAACAACATGTGGCTTGCCATGTTCAGGAGGTTTTTATTGCTGCAGTTGGTGATACAGTTTGGGATCCCCAAGACAAAAGATGTTACATAAATACCAAAGCAAAAGTATTTCAACAGTTTCTCACCAAGGAAACCCCAATGGCTTTCTGCATACTTTGCATAGTTGTTTGTTACTATTTTTTAATATATATATATATATTTAAGTCAAATAATATATTCATTATTGTTGTAATTATTATTCCAGATTGTCTGATATATTTGGTTTCAGATGGGACCAGAATCCCAGTGACTACCTCCCATTTTGGGAAGTTCTGTCTTCTCCCACTTCTATTCAGTTTCAGCTGGATATAATCTGATTCCTTCAAATAAGAGATGATGAAAGTGCTTCTCTGTACTGTTAAATAATTGACATGTTCAGCCCTAAGAATTGACTACATTTCAGCAATAAGATAAGCAATTTCTGTATTTTATCTGTAAACACTTGGCATATTTCAAATTTAAATGCTTACCTAAAGAGTTAATTTCAAATATTTGTGCTTAGTGATCTTTATCCCTTCTCTTTTAATTTCTTTTCTAGTCCAGATCCCCTGGTCTAAGTGGGAGGGAGGATTACAGAACTCCAAGTGTCTTTAAGCTATTTAAATACTTCAGTAATTCTGGGGCTAGTGGTGGGTCAGTTTAGCTCTGAGGGATCATGCCAGTGGCATCACCTGCTCAAGCAAGACAGAGCTAGAAGATGGGACCTGCAGATTTGAGCATTCATGGGCCAGATGAAGAGGAATCATACACCAAAATAAGATGGGGAAGCAGAGTTGCAGGATGAGGGGCAGCAGCTGTAAGAATTGAAGATCTCCAGAGGCAGTTTTTAACCACTGGTTTGAGAATCAGCTGTGATTTCAACAGCCACATCTATCCAACTGGACTGAACCACCTCCAGCACAGAAAAAGCCTCAGGGAGAAGATGAAAGTTTAATTAATTAATGTTTGTAGAATGCTTTGAGACCCTCAGATGGAACACACTAGAGAAGCAGAAAGACTTAATTATTTTTACCACTGAAATTATGGGGGGGCATTGATAATATCTTATTTAGATGCCATAGTCCTTTCATTCTTTTTAGGCTGGATCTGATCTGCACATGGTATCTGAGACCTAAGAACAGCTAGCAGAAATGATGAAATTATAATCTCAAGCATTTAGTTTGTAAAAATCAAATATCCCTTTTCAGGGATATATGCTCAACATTTTGTCAGACCTGCTGCTAAATAGTAATTGACTTACAGCATGAGCACACCTTTAACCAGCCACTGAATTGTGCCTTTGTCTCCTGCCACAGCAGTTCCTTTTCCCTTATTTCCCTTTACATGATTTTGCAACAGGAAATGTAGCTATTAGATAAATGGCAGCAAAATATTCATACTGCCATTATCAGAGTTAACCTGCTGAATAAGCACAAGGAGATACTGGCTAGTTTAGTAAGACAGGAAAACAGACTCCAGATCCTTTCACCTCCATGTCATCAGGTCCAGCCCAGTCTAGATTGATAATTGCAAAAATGCCATTTGACACCTTTTTGGCACGCTGGACAAAATGAACTGGGCAAGGGAAGGATGGCAAAAATCTCAGCCTAAGTCCCACTGGGACAAGTATCAACACTTCAAATGGCACTGCCTGCCAGGTCAGAAAAGAGGCCATTGCATTCCTCAGGCACATTACTTCCAGGAGGAATAATGTCAAGACCATGTTAAAGAAATGTGCCCTGTCCTGCATGTACCTTTTAGACTCCAAAATCAACTGAGTACCTTCCCTCATAAAAAAATACCCACTTTAAAGAGCAGAGGTGAGAAAGTGGGTATCAGTCAGACAGGGAGTGTTATTTGCAGGCACTTTCCCAAAAGTAGCTGCTTAAGAATGTGCTTCAGGAATTAAATGGGAATGTGGGAATTACAGTTAGTAACAATCCGTTGTAACTCCATGTTACTAAAATATATCTGCATCCCTGCACTGTATCCATCCCTGGTTTGTTTGCTGCAGGAAGCAGAGCTCAGTTGGAAATAAATTCAGTGGTCTGAATGGCTGACTCTCAAAATTACAGTATCTTAGACACCCTTGAAACACTTGGGCATTACCTTGTCCTTAACATATTTTTTGTTAGGATACCCTGATGCCCCTTCAGATGGCCTTATAAATGCTGCAGTCAGCATGCAGCTCACTGCAGTTGCACATGCACCTCATATGAACAAGTCTGGATTTTTTAACCAACTGTGTCTGGCATGTCACAGAATTGTAGAAAGTTAAGTGCTGCAAAATTATGGAACTAAAACAGAGGGCCTGAACTTGCAGCAAAGCTACCCTGAACTTTATCTCTTGTGATAAAGAGATAAACCACTTTCTGACATGTACAAGGAAGGTTAACAGGAAGACAATTTGGCTGATCTTTGTCCACAGGATGCATATCTGATAAATAATGTGTGTAACATGGAATAGATAGCCATGGGTTTTTCTATATGGTGCAAGACATATGAAGTTTCTTGGTACTGCAGAAGTCCAAAGACAGGCAATGAGAACTTGCTACTTTCATGCATCTGTAGTGGTTTGAATTCTGGATGAAATGGGTTTACTCCTTGTAACTCCCTGTCCTGGCTGACAGGATGAGAAAATTCATAGGCTGAAGTTTTGAAGCTCAGGCACAGCAGCATAACCAAAGTGCTGTGTAACTGCTGCCATGACAAGATGAGCAGAAGGAAGGCCCCAGCCACATTCCTTGAGAGGAGAACAGGAGCAGCACCTGGATGGCCACAGCTCCTCCACAGCCACATTCGTGTGTAGATGTACAACCCTGACCCAAGCCCAAACTACAATTAGACCTTTTTACTGGATGAAGAATCGAAGCATGAAGGAAGGGACACCCAGATTCAAAAGCTATTTAGACACCTAACTATGCAGATAGATGCCAGCTAGTATTTTCAGAAAACACTGTCCAGCAGCTAAGAGGTCAGTAAAAAAATCTGCCCCAAATTAGCCTACAGCCAAGCAGAAAATCACAGGGGTCAAAGACAGAGAGGTCACTATAGGAACAGCAAGCTGCTGAGTGTCAGCTGCTCTGCAGAAAGCACCTTGGTGCATACTCCTCTCCTGTGGTAAAGGTGAAGTAGTGTGAGGCTACTGTGGTTGTGTCTCAGGTTCAGTGTGGCACAAAGGTGTGTAAATGGATATGGCACAGCTAGTTCTCTCGATACAGAGGCAACTTACAAGGCAGAGCATTACAGTTCCTAGAAAGAAATCCAACAAAGTCAGAAAATAAAACATTCTGACCTACTTTCACATCCACTAACCTAGTCCTTCCTTAAAAGCTTAAGCAGATACATTCACTTGTTGCTAGGCTCTCAGCAGCAGGATTTGAAGTCCAGGGATTCCAGTTGTGCTTAGCAAAAGAGCATGCAGTGGTGCCCAGAATACAAAGACATTGTCTCTCGCCCCCATTCTCACAAATAGGAGGACTGATAGCTTGAATGCTTTTGCAGCTCTCACTTGAGCTCAGCTTTTGTGAAAGCCTGTAAGCAGAGAGATGGGTCTCAGAGCACCCAGAACAAAGCCCACTAAACCTTCATGGGTCACAGCAAGGCCTTTCAGAGTTTAGCCACTGAACTTTGGCTAAATAACTCTGACCAGCTTATCGTAAATGAGGATGATAACACGATAGTGTCTGACTTACCAGGGACACGGATATGCAATGGGTGAAGGTTAGGCTAAAAAACCAGGGGTACTTGACCTTTCTTCTTGGGTCCTCTGAGGACTTGCAATTCCCACCCAGCACTGGTGATCTGGCCTCAGAGATGGAAAGACAAGAGGAGATGCACAGGATTTTAACAACAAAGTGTGTTTGTAGTTCCACTAGAGCTGAATCCAGGAAATATCATTGTTCACAGCATGGGCCATGACCGCTGCAGCCTGCTTTGGAGGCGGTGACCTCTGCCAAATGGTGGCAGAACTCAGCTCCTGCGTCCAGCTTAATCCTGACCTGCAGCTCCACCTTTTAGCCCCTGGCTTCCCAAATCGCTTTGACAAGACACTGAACTCCTGACCCACAGAATCCTCTTTTAGTCCAGTCCTTATCCCCCTCTGTCTCTATCATTTCATCACCCTGAGCTCTGCCAAAGCCTCTCACTCTGGATCTGTGACACCTTTCTTACTCCCGTACCGAATGCCGTTCTCACCAGTACACTCTTCTGCCCGACTCTTGCCAACACTCCTTGACCCTTACAGCACCGTTTTTGTTAGCCACACTGATGGGTGGCTGAACCCCTCCCAGTTTGAAGTGCCTCTGCTACTACAATTCAGGGCTCACCCTTCCTCCAGCTGTGTTGATGCACCTCCCTCTTAAGAGGCTCTCAGCATACTTTATTCTTAATGGCTACAGCCTGCACAGATGCTAAAACAGGAAGCCAAATGAATGCTGTGCAACCTTGGGAATGCAAATTCCATGTGTTTGTGAAGTCCAAAGCAAGCCATTTCCTTCCCCAATCCCTCCTCCCTTCACAGGCGTGCAAGCCGCAGCTAATAGGAAAACACAGGCGCACACAGAGCTTTGTCCATGCTAATTGCCAGGAGCTGGGGCCCAATCATCCTGTTGACTAATTTGTCAGCCGCTGCTGACTCAGCAAGCTGGAGGGGCAGTTTCTCTCAAGCGCTTAAGTGCATTGGGAAGTAAATGGCTCTTATTGTTCTTTCCTTCCCTTCACTCTGGTGTCTGTATTTGTGGACAATTCTTGCCCCAGGCTTGACCTTGGCTGCAGCAGTGACTGGAGGGCTGGGATTGCCTTGGCTAGTGGGCCTCTCATTAAACCCTAATGGAAAGAACAGGCTCAAGAGTGGTAGGAGAAAGAGGGGGGAATGTGTGACCTCATCTGGAAATAGCATGTACTCCAGCAGGGCAGGACAGAGAGGAGAGTGAGGAAAGAGCTGACCTGAATTATGTGCCTTGCATGAGTTAAAAACAAGTGAGATCAACAAACTGGGCCGTCTGGAACAAACATCCCTAAAACAGCCTGAAATATGCAGGACTTCCTCACTGAGTGCTGCCTCTGCCCTTTGCTGGAGCAGCGGATCTGGGCATGAGCCCAGGCAAAAGTCCTCAGGCCAAAGGGAGAAACTGCTGCTGGAGAACTGCAGATGACGCGGGAAGAGAGAGGCAGAGGCATCCCTGGGCTGATGCTGCAGGCAGGACAGACACCTGCAGCTGCTCCATGCAGCAGGGTGCAGTTCTGAACAGCCGTGCACGAGGCCCATCCCATAGCCTGGACTTGTTTGCAGAAAAGCTTCCTGGAAAATGAGAGACAAAGCAGAGGAGGAGACAGAAAACAAAGTCCTACGGAATTCCCTTTACCCCAGACTGTTCATGGAGATCAGTGCCCCAAAGTGCACGGGTAGGACAGCCCATATTGCATAGGCACATCTACCCCAATGCACAGTGGCCAAAAGCATGTATTTGTCCTGAGAGGAATGACGAATTTGTCTTTACAAACAAGCTGTGGGTCTGCTGGTAGATAAAACCAGCACTCAGATAAAAGAAACAATGGGAAGAGTTCCACTGATTGATGAAAGGAAAACAGGTATTTGCATTTGCAAACAAACTACAGGGTTGCTGATAGATGAAATTGGGTAAATTCCATAAGAATTAAAAATTAAAGAGGAGAGTTATACATTAGAGGGAAATCTCAGGTATCAGGCATTCCGGGAAGTCTGTACCTCTCAATTACCTCAGCCAGTGGGGAAAGAGAGAAAATGGGGCCAGGAAATTGGGATAAAAAGAGAGGCTGCGTCCTCCAAAATCCAAGAGACCCCAGGGGAATGTCCCATGGCCTCTCCCTTTATTCGAGTAAAATAAAAGGACTCCTCTGTGTCCCTTTTGGACATAACCCTCAGGTGTTTGTGGCTTAATTTTCCTGATGGTCCCACAGCTGCATGAGCCCATGTGTGGAGGGGGAACACCACCCCGCGCTACCCAGGCGTCCCGCGGGCACCCGTCCATTTGTGCCTGGGGCTCCTGTTGGGCACACCCCTGCTGTGTCCCTGTCCTGAGCACAGCCACTGGCCCAGCTCTGCCCACAGGCCTGACGAGTAGCTCTGTCAGTACTGTGAAACTCTGACCTAGCTGATGGCAGCAGAGTCAGATCCTTTCTTGGAGGTGGCAAGCAGAGGGCATTTCTGCAGTCCCTGCAGGAGGCCGTGGATGCATAATACTTGTGGGCAGAAGAGTACAGACAGGGATTCTGTTGGAGTTGAGTCTGGAGGTGATTAAATAATTCATTATCAATAATATTGAGAACTTTGGCAATCTTTTCACTGAACAAATATTCACAAATACGTTTGCATTATCTGGCTAGCTTTGGCTCTGTCGCAATTCCATTTAATATGCAGCTCTACCAGACTTTGTTTCCAGGTAGGAGAATAAGCTGGAGCCTGTAAGAAGCATGGATCCCAGTAAGTTTTAGCCAGCTTTGCAATCAGCAGGTGGCATTTATCTAATTGTCTCTTTGTGAGAAAGGGCTTTGCTATGCAATGTTTTCTTAAGCAGTCTGGGAATCCCAGAAGTGTTTATTAAGAGGCATTTATAGTATTTACAATTTCTGCCTGCATTTTCTTTAAATACTTTTGTTTGTAAATTCTCAGAAATACCGGATTTGTCGTTTTTCACTTTGACCTGTATACCTTTTTTATTGCACTTTGAAGAAATTATTCTTCTTTTGGAGAATATTCTGCATGTCATAAGATTAATAAGTCCTCTGAAGGTAACAGACATGTTTTTCCAGGGTCACTGTTTTGAGAAAGCCTTAGATAACAAACCTGCTTCTGTCTTTCTCCAGCTGCCAAACCAGATATGAAACAAAACTTTGCAGGTTAGTCCTGTGTGGTTTTTTTCTAAACATCTTCAGTATAGCCTGCTCTGTTCCAGACTTGCAGGAGTCTAGATCATTGTTAGGCTGTTAAAGAATTTGCTTTTATTCCAGGCTTTCTGAAGTTTACTTTTCCCATCTCTTTCCATCCATCTCAGTTTAGTTACAAATCTCTCTCCTCCTGGGAATTTCTCTGCTCTGCTAGTGAGTCTGCATCCTTTTATATGGTTCATAAAGAGCTGATGGACTCCTGGGAGGTTCAGAAGACTATAATGAATAACTCAAAAAAATAATCATTCCACCACGTAGAAATACTGAGAGGCTCTAATTTCTATTGAGGACAAATCATACAGATGTGGCCCTTCTAAGCCAAACCCATTTTAAAATAGAATATTCCAAAAGTCACTGGAAGACTTTTCAAAGATAAAAAAACTTCTCACTGTCCAGACATCACCTTTATTAAATGTCTCATCTAATTCATTGGAATCTCTCCATATTAGGCATAATACCAAACACTAAAATATATCAGGTAGAGAGAAAGATGAGAGTGATGAAGCTGGGACCTGAATTGTCACAGAAAATTACTTCATAATGTTAAATTGGACTCATGGCCACAGTCCCATAAAAGTGGGTATTTATCACAGAAAGAGACAGATCCTTGGTCTTGGCTGTACTCTAGGTATGTATTAAGTTCAAGGACAGAGTTGGTCTTAAAGCACCCTTGGTGTCACCAGTCATAATGTGCTGGGTTCTCTGATGTAAATTAGAGCAGGCAAATGAGTCTTACTAAAGGGCTTTGATTTATTTTCTAGATGTTGCAAATCAGTCACAGGCACAAAGTCAAGACCCTTTACCATGGATGGGCTCACAAAGCCTGGCAGTAAAATGTGTCACAGCACTTCTGTCTGTCTGGAGAAGTGAGACCCTGCAGCAGTGCAGGGCCTACACCAGAGCCCCATCTATTCACCAGCACCACATGGCAACCTGCACCTCCTGACCAGCTTCACAGTGTGGAAGCAATAAGCTCTTTGGACTTCTCTGCAAAGCAAGAGTTAGAGCAGACTAGGCCTGTGCTACCTTTTATTCCTACTGCAAAGTGTTTTCCAAATAAATGTTAGCTTTTCTTTCCTTTCCTGAGAATGAGGAAGTTTCTCCAGTGTATGAAGAACTCATGGAAAAGGAAAATCCTGCCTTTTTTATTTTAATGGGGGTACTTTTATTTTATCTATGAGAGAAAATAGTTTCTTCACCCATCAGCTTCTCAAGTGAAAATTATGATTTCTATAAAAAAATGTGTGGCCCAATAGAAGGAGATGAAAACATGATCCTGAAATGCTACACTCTGTTTCTGTTTCCCCTTTTCCCTTTTTCTTCATTTTTCTTCCCTGTTCCTCTGCTGCCTAATCCAATACTCTCTACCTTCTCTGGAGTAGGAATCAATGATTTCTGTAACACAAGTTTTAGCACCAGAGACACCTGTAAAAACTGGGTAGTTTGGAGCCAGGGCTCTATACCTCACACTGTGCTTCTGTTTTAGTTACTGCTGACATATCCTTCAATCACAGCATGGGATTAAGTATACAGGTTACCAGACAATTCTGTTCCCTCAGTATAAAACTGCATCACTGGGTTCCCATCCTTTTTCTTCCACTTCAGTGAGCTGCAGTTTTCCCTCCTCCTATTTCCACAAGATAGCTTATGCCAAGAACATTAAGTAGTGCATTGCCCCCTCCCCATCCCCATCCTTCTGGCCCCAACTCCCACCCTTGAAGGAATGAAGTTGCTGAATTGTATTCATAGGTCCCATTCTACTCTGACTGTATAAAATGAAAGGTTTACAAAATCCATCTCTGCTGCTGTTGCCATGGTATCTAGGAAAGTCTTGAGAAGCACAGGCAATAGCAAACCAGGCCTAGCTTTGCATAAGGGACTTCTCTGAAGGAGGGAAGAGGAGCCAGTGCAACCCCTGTGGATTTAGGAAACAAGTAAGCAGCTTCTCATGAAAGGAAACAAGCAATTTCCCTGGAAATTGCAAGGGCACTGGTCACCTTTCCAGTACCTCGGCTTGAACGGAAAATCCCTCAGTCTCTCCTGCCACATCCCAATGGGGCTTAAATGAATTACAAAAAAGCAACAGGCTGCTTCTCCTTTGGGTGATCGTGCTTCTGGTAGAGCAGTGCTGGGGAAGGCTGAAGGGACAGCAGGGAGCTCCCATGTGTCTCTGCTTGTGGGTGACAGTACTGAAGCAGGACAGCCAGGCTGCGCTGCAGAACTGACTCATTTGTCCCACACCACCAACTACCAGCATTTTGGAGGGACTTGTCCAGCAACATTAGCAACACTAAAACATAGGCTAAATTGGTCCTTAAGCCCCTTCCCCCATCAGTTTTTCTGAGAGATGCCTTTTTTCTCCTGCTTTTATCTTCCTCTCTTGCTACCCTCCCTGTGTTCCCATCTGGCCTGATCTCTGTGCCGCTCTCTCTGCCTCCAGTCTGACATCTGGGGTGAGCAACACCAACCTCCATCCCAGAGAGACAGGCTTGTGGGTGTGATGTTTGTTGAATGCATGTTTACAAGCACTTTGAGGTCCTCTTACAGTCTCACTATAGAAAATGACTATTTTTGATTGCTGCTGAATCTCCCACAGGCCACTTCTTGGGCTCAGATCAGCGTAATGCCTAAAGCTCTCGTGCCCTTTGTACAGGGACGTGACAGTTCCTGAGCAGAGCCTCCTTCACACAGGTTATTTCTGTATCAGAGCTGCTGCACACTAGGCTGCCTAAATCCCCTGCAATCCAGGAAGAGGTGATTCCTCCTCTGCCTGCCCTGCTCACAGCACTTTGTCACCTACTCTGTGAACCAGGCCAGATGCCGGGCTGCAGCTTTGCTTTTACTTGGGGAATTACACACTAGGATTGTTCCTCCTTCCCATCCCCCATATCTCCAGTCACAAAAACAAGCAAATGCTTGTGAGCTAATCCTGTGCAGAGACTTTATTAAATAAACACAACTGGTTCTGGTGACTTGTTTGTTTGGGGTTGCTTTTTTTTTTGTTTTGCATTTGCTATCTTTAGAAAGCTAATCCTCTGGAGTCCACCCAGCGATTCCAGTCACCTCCAAATAACGCTTACTAATAATCTTAATAAATCCATCTCCTAAGCAGCAGCCACTACTGCGTGGCACTGAATTACACAGAACACCTCAGAAGCTCTGCTTCAGCTGACGCCCTTGTTTATCTGGATCATAAGTGAAATGGAGCACTTGCTCCACACATTCTCAAACCTCCCCCAGTGGCTCTTTTGGGCAGTGTGACTGCACACATCAATGAAGAGGAAGGCGAGCAGGAGGATGTGACTTGCAGGCTTCCTCTTTTCCTCCACCCTGCTCCAAGCCAGCTCCTGAGCACTTCTCACAAGATTGCTTATATCTGAATTAAGAGAGACATATTAAATGTGTGTGTAGCCATAACAGAGAAACTGTTTGATTTCTAGGGAAAAATTAAAGCTCATTATCAAAATAATGGTGCTAATCAAAGCAGGGAAACCTCAGGACATATTCTTCACGCTTTTGGTGGCTGGTCTAAGCACTCATAGCAAGAGGTGGGGTGTCAGGACATAGACATTCTATTCTCATCTATTTACTTGGCTTTGTGACGTTAAGATGAGTAATAAAAGCAGAGATCCATCAGGCACCAAGACTGGATCATAAGCACTGCATGTGTCTCAGTTCAAACTGCAAACCTAACTCTTCCTAGGTTCCACAGCCTGATTTAGGGTCCCTGAAAACTGCAGTGCTCCTGTTTTTAACACAGTCTTTCCTCTTGTACTTGTAGACTTTCATGCCTTCTATGATGATCTCATGTTGAACATGCTTCCTCCACTTTGCTCCTGAAGAACTTCAAACTGGCATGCAAATTCACACAAAGACTCCTTCAGTAAGTCTCCATTTCCTTCAAAACAACTCTAGAAGAGGCACTGCTCTGCTTAAGTATTGTTAACTCCTGGTGGTACTGATGTGAAAATTAAAGATCCGTGTGAAATGACAAGTTTACAGCAGTGGCAAATCAGGTACCAAGGTAGAAAGAAGACTGGAGATTTCTTGCATTTAGAGCCTCAGTCTACACAGCCAGACCTTTTTGAAGTTCTTAGTTTAATGATTTAATCACAGCTTATTATATGCTCTGAAATATCTGGATGACAGACATTATGTATATTACCACTTTAACTTGTCTGTATGTCTCCTTCAGAGTGGCTGACACTACAGGCAGCTTCCTTATTATACCACTGCTGAAATCCAGTGCTTGCTACAGTCTGGCTCCACTTTTTCTGATTGGTTTTCAGTATTCTGTGTTTCACAGGGAGAAGAAAGCTCTTGGGAAAGATGCCAGGGTCTTGGCTTTGATTACACTAATTGAGAAGTGAGGCAGTTCCAAACCTCTACCAGCAGAAACTGATAGAGAATTTTGTAGCACTGATGCCCTGTAACACTGGAACTGGCACAGGCAAGGCTGGGCAGAAAGAGAGAATCCTATTTCTAATATAAGCTCATCCTTACTTACCACCATCTCTTCAGTGTCAAGGCAAAGTTAAGCCAAACACTAAGAGAATTAAGAGGTTTGCAGTTTTTATCCTACATTAACCATTTGGCCTCACCCCTCCAACCACCCTCTAAGGATTTTATCAGCTAAACCTTCTTCCAAGACCCCTTTGAGCCATTGGAGAACTACAGATTTTGGGGAGTTTATTTTTGTTCTGCTTCCCTGTGTTGTGCTCTCGGAGATTCTGAGTGCCACAAGCAGAGGCCAAATGAAGGGGAGAGACACCAAACCAAACTGCCTACAGGAATTTGCTGTGTTAAGGACTACTTGGAGTGGTTAAAAAAAAAAAAAAGCCAAACAAGAAACATGCTGTGAAAAAGGGACTGATTGTACAGGCAGGATAGATAACATTTAAAACATTTGTTATGGGAACAGGAGTTTGCAGTGTGATGGGGAAAAAGGGAGAGAAAATAAAATACGTGACTGGGAAGATAAGACAGAAGACTATAGACAAAAGAGAAAGAAAGGAAAATAAATAGTCTCATTTTCTTTTTCATTCATACTTCCCAATTGTGAAGCAATTTCTTGACAAAGACATAAACAAAATGCAAGCTATCCCTACATTTCTTTTCCCCTTAGTGTATAGTACAGGAAAACTCATCTGTGCACAGAAAATAAATGCAACTGCGACACTTAAAAGGAAAAAGACTGAGCAATACAGACACAGAATGACAGATAAATATGGAGATGCACAGATACATATGGGCATAGAGCCACAGCACAGCACTCACAGACATGAGGAAGAAATAACACGATACCCATGTATCATGCATGCAACAGAACCTCCCCCGTCACACACACACACACACATCCTGAAGAAAAGCAATAAAATGCTTCTAATTACTAGAATTTTGCACTACCAGACCGGCTGCACTACAAAGCAAACAAAAAGCTCTCCTTGTCAGAGCTGCACTCCCGTGTCTGCCAGCCCGGCCCGGCAGCGTGCAAATCCTGCCGCATGCTCTCCCTCTTCCACAGCCCCGAGTGCAGACACCCAGCTCGGCCAAGGTCTGTCTCTGCTGTCAGAACTTTTTATGTGGTACTAAAAACCTCAGCAAGTTTCAGATGGCTAAAACGCTGAAATCACTGCCTCTGACTAATCTTCGTTTTCTATTTAAGCTGCCCTTCCCCCGCCCCCCTCCTTCCTGACTGCGTGCTGATTACATGCAGCATTTCCAGGCACAAAAGCGAACTGTATTTTAGCTATGTGTACATGACTGTACAATCTCCCAAGGAGACCAGCGTGTGCTGTTCTCGATGACAACGCTGAGACAGATCCCGAGTGTCGGGTGGCAAAAGCTGCAGCCAGTTTCCCATAAGTCTATTTCTGGTGCAATGCAAGTGCATGAGCACGGGGCTGGATGTATATTTAACTCCACATGCTTTAATCCAAAGAGGTCAGGAAATAGGAGCATGAATGCTCTTGTTGTGGCAGATGGGAATGTGTTGGATTGCCCACATTGTCAGGCAAGGGGCCCTGGGCCTGGAGGTAGTGCTGACATCATTGTCTCTCTCTGGGTTTTGCCTGGAGCTCCAGACACAGAGAGCTGTGCAGACAGTAACCCTTTCCTGCCTGAGCCCCCAGCTAGCACGCTCTGCCACAATCCCCTCTGTCACTGGATCTGCACTCGCAGCCAAGGCAGCCTTCAAAGAAAATTGCTTTGGGCCTGCTACAGCTCTGATATTTCCCTTCCAAAAGAAATAAATTGTATCAACTCTTGGGGGAGAAGGTTAAACTAAATGGGAACGTGTCACCTCGGCTGTGGAAAAACACAAGCCCCAAAAGAAAGCCTTGGCATTTATCATCATTCAAGTACACAGATAGGAGTGCACAAGGACAGAAACCTTCTGCTATAAACACCCGAACCTAAGTAAATTTAGGAACTACATAAAAACTTGACATTTAAATACCCTTGACTTAAGGCAATCATATAAAACCAGGAAAAGGAACAAGCTCCAGCCTCTGCTTCTTCAGTGCTTCCAGCGGTTTTCAGACCTTCAGGAAATGGCTGAGGCTCAACTAGTCCAGTTATCGCTTTGCTCTGCCCTGCAGACACTCCTGTTTCTGACCTCGTGCTCCCATTTCCCCACCCACACAACCTGTCCCTGACACCTCAGCAGGTACCCCACAATGTCAGCAGTTCCCAGAGGACTCAGCACAACAGGGGATCGAGTGTTATGCCAAGGGAGTATGCAAATAAATCCTGTAAATCAAAAAAGTCAGCTCACGCATAAATATCACTGTGCTTCCGTGCATTGCTCCATAGCTTTTAAGCTCTCTTACAGTTTATCTCCACCATCCAGACTGATGTAATAGCAATTTGGAGAATGTGAAAAGCAACACCCAATCAGTAGCTCTTGGGAATCTTTAAAAGTACCTTTCCTTGTATATCATTTTCTTCACCATTCTTTTCTGTGGTGGCATGGAAACAAGCCATGAAAAAAAGAATTTTGCAGGAAAACAATTTCATTCTGTGTTTTCCCTTTTCCACAGACAGCAATCCCCTTATGATTTGGGGTCATTTTCTCTTGCCTGTTCCTTTTTATTTTAGCAATAACAACAACAACAAAAAAATCCTTTAAAAATACTCACTCACTGCTCAAATAACAGAGGACTAACTCCCCTTGCCCCAGTAATGCCAGAGAATCCCACAAAGCACACTGACCTCTCCTTCGCTCCCCCCTGCTCTGCCCAGGGATTACAGCAGTCTCAATACAGGCTTGTTCATGCATGGGCTGTGATTCTCAACCACTGCACGGTCTTTTATGAATGCAATTTCAGCCTTATCCACATTTCCTGACTTCTCTGTATCCCAATCAGAATTTTGATGTAAAAGTAACCAACATTGCTAACACTTCAGAGCAGGAATTTTGCATTTTTACCTATATGTAGATGACCCTGCAGCAGTACTGTGTCATAAAAGAAGAAACAATTTGGTGGTGTGTATGTGTGCATACATTGAACTGCAGAGGGGAGTATGAGAAGAAGACAGCAGTGGTTTGGAACAAAACATATTTCGGCTCTTGTATCAGGGTTTGTGAAACTGAAAAATGAGACAAGTCTTCAGTCTCACCTGCAGCTTCTCTGCAGTATAAATTAACCCCTGCCTGAACACAGGGCTATGAATTTACTTTTCAAACACACATAATCCTCAGCTTCATGTGGGCAAAAAAGGCAAAGGCAGAGCAAATGCTGCTACCTGCTCTCCGGGCAGCACTGCTGCTGTGGCTGTGGCAAAACCACCCTTGGTCAGACACAGTACCTCACTTGAGCTCCTGCTCTGCTGGGATCCACATTAGCTCACAGGTAGGTCAGAATTAGAGGAGGAAAAAAGTGGGGCCCACTTTCTGCCCGTTCTCTAAACTACAGATAACTATCGATTGTCCACATTCAGTGCCTCAGGCAATGGAGTAGAAGACCATGAGGAGATGTTTAAAGTGCCTGGACTGCAAAGAAGTGTGAGGCAGAAAGGAAGTGTTAAACTCGCACTCAGCGTCTGACTTGATAGGTCTCCATTAGTCTCCAATGGCATTGGCAAAACCTTGTAAGCCTTAGGGATCCCCCGCTAGCTACCAAAAAAAAACCCCAAAAAAGTTCTGTGGTGAGTACGCGCTCAAAGTCTTCCTTTCTATGGTCCTGTCTTAAGCAATTTGACAAGTACCACTCCACAAACCTTAGATTTGGACTGCAGACCGGGGCAGCCTCATTCAGTTGCCTTTCAGTTCCTTCACGCGGAGCCAGTTTAACCCGTCCGGCGGGCTCGCGGCCGAGGCTGTGCGCCCCAAGCCCCGGTGAGTCAGCAGCCCCGAGAGCACCGTGCCAGCGGCCGCCTGCCTCTGCACGGCCACAAAACCCGCGCCCTGCCCGCACAGGGCATGGGCACATGCCTGGGGCCGCGCTGTGCGGGTAATGTGTCTGAATGTACGTGGTGCGGGTTTATTCCGTGTGAACCTACACGCCCGAGAGAGGCGTTTCGGCTGGGATCACCAGAGGGACTTTTTTTTTTTTTTCCCTGCTAGGAAAGGGTTAACCGGAGTGCCCTTGCTAAGCTCCGTGTCTCCTTGCATTCCAGGGTAAATGGTGTTTTGCAGAGCCCGGTTACCTATGGCAACAGCGGAGAGGAATACTGCAGGCGATCTTCTGAATCACAGGATTTACAGCCCGTATGTTTATTCTGCAGTGAAACACTTCCAGCCCTGCTTCTGATGTTAGCTGGGAACTGCGAGAGGGCTTTACAGAGCCATTTAAAAGGCAATGTGAGCTGGAAGCGAGGCATTTTTAATCAAAGGCCAGGTTCAAAAAAGAAAAACAGAAGAATCAGAGGAGTCTCCAGAATGAGCTCCGCTGACACCAAGTACCTGCAGTCACACGCGCCGCCATTAATAACCCCCTTACAGCTTCGGGGCTGCTCTCCGAATCTCTCGCCTCTGCCTCAGCTCTTGCACAGCCACCTTGGGCACCCCAAATGTCTCGCCTCTGCCTCAGCTCGTGCACCTTGGGCACACCCGGCCGCACGCAGCGGCTCCGCAGCCCACACGGC
>VXBQ01014490.1:697-16690 GCA_013400175.1 Phainopepla nitens | reverse complement strand
TGTGTATTCCTACAGAAACCAAGATGTAATCCATCTTGTCTCCTTCTCTCAAGTAAAGTAACCTCTTCCAAGAAAGGCATGTCTTTGCCATTGTAAACACATTGACCCTAGAAATTCTTATTAGCAAAGCTACACTGGTCAGAAATCATCTCTACCATACCCATGTCAGCAGGGCCAGGACAGACCGACCCTTAGCAGGACAGAAAAGAATTTTGTGCCAAATTCTAATTTGCAGCCATAATTTTGGAGAGTTCTTGCCAGCATGAAGGAGCATTGGGAGAGGCATATATCATACCTATTTTGACCCTGCTTGCACTTCTTACTAGTGTGAATGAGAATTTGGAACTGTGGGTCCATATGTGCCTCTAAATTGCTTCCAATTTTTCTCCATGCTTATTTTAGCAGTAGTTGTCACCCATGTGTATGCAAATTAAGCTTGCAGAGGAGCTCTGAGTAATAGGGAGAAAACAGCCTACCACTGTTTATTAGACTACAGCTGATGCCACAGTAAAAAATGCTGTTGGTAATTTTAGTTCCCTTCCTCAGGGACACTTCCTGCTCTTCCACATCATTATGAAAACTGCTGGTGACAACGCATCCAATCCCAGCACTGCGAGCTCCTCAGAAAGACTCATAACAAAACAGGCTCTTGAACCAGTTTTGGGGGTCTTTTTTTTGTTGTTGTTTGGTTTGGTTTTTGTTTTGGTTTGGTTTTTTTGTGGTTTTTTTTGTTTGTTTGTTTGTTTGTTTTTTGTGGATTTTTTTGGGGGGGTTTTTTGGTGTTTTTTGTGGTAGTTTTTTTTGTTTGTTTTTGTTTGTTTGTTTGTTTGTTTTTGTTTTGTTTTGTTTCTGCTAATCTTCCAAGTCTGGATCAGAGGTGAAATGCATGGCATGGCAGAACAAATGAGGCTTTTCTATGCTTTGCCCATGGATCTCCTTCTCCTAAAGTCACAGAACTCCATTCAGAAGAACTGTCAGCTCAATTCTTTTCATAGCAATGGTATTACCTGAAAGAATTTTTAATGCCCTTAGATTTTAGTACTGTATTTTCACACTTTTCATCTTAGGTTTCATTGTCTGATAAATCATCTAAGACTTTGAAAGCCACATTTTCTTTTAAGTGAATCTGTCTTCTTCCACTTGGCAAGTGTCACATTTTTCTGTGATTTTCTTATGGCATTTAAAGCAACAGGAACCTTTTTATTTACTTCTCTCACTGGGCATTCACATAATTTCTCGTTTCTCTAGAAAAATTACCAACTCCAGGGTTACTGCACCTGCAAAATCATCCAAAGAAGGCCATCTACTTCGTCTGACTTTCAAAGCTGGTGGCAAATTTAAGTAAAAATTCTGAGTTATTCAGATACATAGATTCAAGTTTTCAGCCACTTTACATATTAGGCATATACTAAATTTGAATGAAATCATTTGCACATGTGCAACCTACATTTATGCATGCAAATCAGGCAATTAGGTACAAAATTACCTGATTTGCATACATAATGCTAGAACTGAGCAAGTAATATGCAACAAAAAACATATTCTATTAATATTATTTTCTTCTCTTCTGAAATTAGCTGCAACTGGATTAGAAAATACTCAAGATTTTCATCACTCAAAATGATTATTTGATGATCATTTCTATGTCTACTGATATGCTGGCTAATTACACATCTCAAATGATACCGATTTTGTATCATGTTTGGTAACCTAGCATGAAGTTTATAATAAAATGTGCAATACTACCTTTTTCATGTTTAGAATTCAACTTAAAATTCATTTGTACAAATAAATCTTGAATGTATGAATATTAAAGCATAGCAACACAAGTCCACCAAAATTTGCTTTTGAATTAAAACTGAAATTTTTTGCTGTTTGTGCCATGCAGCTACACACAAATATGGAGCTGCTGTAAAAGCATCCGAATATGTAGAAATGAAGCCAGTGAAAACCTTTTGTGGGGTCTGGAGGTATTTCCTACAGTACTGCAGTTGTAAGCAGACAGGTCACACTTCGTAGATGAAACAAGAAGCTTTTCCTCACCACAGCAACACCAGAGGGGCCTGCCTCCCTGGAAGGTGAGTGCATACCCTGGCAGGGCTCTGCTTTGACCCTGACCTCTCCTCTCCCATGGCTCTTTCTGCCTCCTGCTGCCTCTCTGCTCTGCACATGTACCAACACATTTCTTTTGGTTCGCTTCCTTTTGCTGTGCTCCTTCTTGCTCAGAAGGCAAACTCCTCAGGCACAGACCTGTCCTATTTGTCTACAAAGTCTTATGCATACTAAGGGGCTTTAGCTGTAGAATAAATAAACACTAACTGCACTTCTGCTGTGGTGCAGAGACATTTTTGCATGTCTCTAACTGTTCTCATGGGCTTATCTCCAAACTCCTTTAAGCAGTTCATTATCATTTTTAAGATGGGGTCACCAATACTCTTTCAGGTAAGGGCAGATCTGGTTCCTGTCATGGCAGTACAAAGCTCCACACAGCATCCAGCATTTCATTCCTCATGCATCCTGGCATTCACTTTCTGATCAGATGCCCATTTTACAGGCATGAGCTTCCAATAAGTTACCCAGTGACAATCAGAGCTTCCCCACAAATACCCCAGTACCTTTAATAAAACTAGGCAATACACTTAGGAAAATTATTTCCTCACAGCATGCACGACTGCGTGTGCCATAAATATAACCTGCTACTGTCTGGATCATTCACCTATCAGCAGTGTGCCAAGTCCTACTGCTTTGATTTTCTTATGCTCAAATAGCACTTTCAAACATTTCAACATCCCCTCCTGGTTTTCCTCCTTTAGTGTTTAAATCATAAGCATTTCTAAGACAACCATGTCTTTGTCTTCAAAAAACTATGTTGCACATCTTTGGCTGATACAGGAATACAATAATAATGACCACCAAGGTATTTGACAAGATCCACATTTAAGAACCATCATCTTGTGACAACCTTGCTTCTCGTTATCTATTGCTCTCAGTTCAGGAACTTCTTTGTTTCTTACTCATGGACAAATTGGTAATGAGGGACTCTTCACCTCACAACCTATTGGTCAGCTATAATTAATTTTATTTCCAGTGCCTCTGCTGTTCTGCAAAGTTTTGCTGCTCATAACTATTCAATCATTTGGCTTTTTTGTGTCTGTCTATCACAACAGCTTCAGAGCATCTCTCAGGCATTTAAACCCAGAAAACTCTGCATGTCTCCCTTTCCTTTTCATCTCCACCTGCTGAAGGATAGTGTTTGTATAATTTTCCTTTCTTGCCTTTGCCACTGGCACTTGTTCTTACTTCATCCTCTATTTCAGGTTAAGGGTCTCCAGATCTCCTTGACACACATCCCAAAAGAGGTACATTTCCATTTCTTGATCTTCTCTGACAGCAACCCTCCCTTTCAACATTCAGCAATTTCATTTCTAGAAGGAAATATATACAGAGGCAATTCAGCACCACCTCTGTAAGCTCAGGAGTTTGTAAGAGGCACTGGAAAGTCCTGCAGGCCAAGAGCACGAGTGCATCTGTAAGTGATAGCTCAGTTGGTTAGAGTACAGTGCTAATAACACCAAGGTTGTGGGTTTGATCCCTGTATGGGCCATTCACTTAAGAGCTGGACTTGATGAGTCCCTTCCAACTCAGAACATTTTCTGAACTCTGTGATACATATTTCAAGCTCTGGAGGTAAAAAACAACAGTAGTTCTTCTGTCCCAAGTAAGGTGTACTTCATTCTGATCCTGACATCTATCACACCTTCAAGTGAACAATGACTCATCATTTGTATTTGTCACACAAATTTAATTTAACCTCACAAATTCCCAAAGAGAAAAAAATGTTTTGTAGGAGTTGCTATGCTTATACCACAAATAACATTGCTACAAACAAATTGCTAAATGTAACCTGCCTCTCCTAAGGACCCGTGATTCTGGAGCAAATCAACTATCTGGAGCAAAATCATCAAACCCAGCAGAGAAGGAGCCAGAGGAATTACAGAAAGGACTTAGTAGTGGGAGCAAATTAAATGGATGAATTTGCATGCTTTGCCTTGCTGCAGCAAGCAGATATGCTCAAAGGGGGGCAAACTGCTGACTGAATGGACTTGGGACCTCGAGACAGAGAAACCCTTGGGGAAAGTAAACCAGAAGTTTGTGCACCATGAAGCATTGACAGACAAATGGACTGTATCACTAAGGGGAAAACACAGCAACTAAATAAATGATATTGGCAAAACCTATTGGTAGGCATATCTCAATGGACTCTTGTGCTGTGAGGGGTTAAGAGAGCAATGTCATTTATCTGTTGGTGAAAAACCAGTAGCAGACCAGGCATTCCTCCTGCAGAGCCAACAAAAGCAACAGGAACTGCAGCTTGCACTTCAGCAGGAGACACTGCTGCAATGTGCACTGACATGGGGCTGTGAGTACTGCTGGGCTGGCAGAAGGTGGTTTGGGCCAGCTTAGCTCGGGGCTGGTGGAGTTAAAACACACCTGCACACCTGTGTCTCTGGATGCCTAATGCTGCTGCTGTAGAGGGTTAAAATTGAGTAGCTGCAGAAAACCTCCCCTCAACAAAGGAGGGTCATGCAGCAGAGGGAGTGTTGAGCTCTTTGGCTCTTGTTCTGGCCAGGCTGAGACTGGCTCCAGAAGCATACTCTCATGGCATCTGCATTACATTCATGGGGAATGTGCTCATTTACAGCCAGGGAACGTCGCTACCTGTGTGTTCAGAGATGAAAATAGCCTTGGAATGACTTCCACAGGCTGTGCTGCTAGAGCTTAAATGGATTGCCACCCCGAGAATTCCTTCGTGAGTAACATGATGGAGGAAGTGGCGTGGAGGGAAATGAATTCATGTTAGACTACAGCATTTTGCTACAGGAGGTAAGGAAGAATTATTAGTCCTACACCAGCTTACAGAAGGTCCTCCTGAGAGCAGGGATATTCCAGTGATACACAGCTGACATGCAAACTTGCACAAGGGAAGGGATTGTTCAGTGGAGCATATACAGGTTTGTGCCCATCATCTGCAGATATGTGTGCCATCTGAGACATGGAGCTGCTCAACAGAGCCGTTAAGAGAAACTCCTGTGTAGTAAGTGAGAGCTGTAATGTTGAATTGAGACCAAATGGTCTCAAACTGTGTGGGAGCTCCACTGTGAACCAAATGAAAAACCAAGAGAAGTCTGGTGACTACACTGCCAGGATTCCTTAGGGAACAGCCAAAAAGGCTTAGGCAGCTTAATAAAAGAGCTGTCCAGATCCAGACATCTTTAGGCATCAAAGAAAGTTGGTGTATCAGTATACAGACTCTACAACCCTGAAACAGAATATCATTGAGAAGTCTGTGTGGTAATGGGATGGGTCCCATCAAACTGTAGAACTTGGTTTGGACAAGACCCTGAGAGTAAGGATGTGTGTGCTACCAAGGACTGAAGCCTTAAATGCTTGCAGCAAGTAATATAAATATGGTGACTCTCTGAGTGTTGGGAAGGAAATCAGGCAACTGCACAAAGCTCATCTGAGAAGGAAATGGTTTGGAGCAGGGGACAGCCTACAATTCCCACAGAGTCAGACTAAGACATGAGCATGAAGGGCCTGCTTCAAGCAGAGAAATAACCTTGTTCTAATCTGATCCCTTGCTTCTAAGGTTTGAAGAATTTTACTGGCTTTAAGCATCTTTTCTGAGCTGGAGAACATATCTGACAGCTATGCACGTGCTGGTCAAATGAGGAAGAATACAACTGTATTTACATGCTCTATGCTGGAAGTATTATTTTCCTTAAAATATTAGAAAATAAATGTTTAATTTTACCTAAGTCCTCATTTACAACAATAGAAAGGAAATCTGGGGGGTTTTAAATTTACTTTAACCTGATGTTGTTGTTTTCAACAAAGGTGCTACAAAGAACTTTTATTGTTATATAGTCTATGTTGTAAATTATTTCCATAGCAACCTCATCCTGTCATATATTCTGGGTTATAACTCAGAGGGAGAGGGGATGGGAAAAGCACAGAATGGAGACTACAGAGCAAAACCTGTCCTGATTACTACCTGAATCTTTAATGTTCTTTCTAGTCCAATTTGTTTAAACAGTGTTTATTTGCAGGCAATGTTGAGGATCCAGCCAGGCTGCACCTGCCTTCCCAGGCATGCTCAAACACAGCCTAGGATTGCACATCTTCAAGGGAGAGCAGGGTGGGGCTCCTTCAAATGACAGAACCTTCTGCAAGGAGGAAGCTTCAAGCTGTAACTTGCAAAATATGTACTGTAAAAATCCAGCCATCAGAACACAGAAGATCTGTGCAGGGACCTGCAAGTAATCACACAAAAACCTGAAAGGAGCTGCTCTTTGTATTAAGCATGTGCAGCGCAGTTCTCAAGAAATGCTGTCATCAGTTCTAGCATGAGGAAAGACAGGTACAAAAGAGCATGAGAATTTCTGCATTGCTTCCTGGTATTTAACTGTCACACAAGCCACTAGACATTCTATCAAGGCTGCTGACTAATGAATCTATCTTAGGCCCCAGGTCCTTGTTAGCACAATGTGACTAGCTATCCACAGATCACACAACTGATATTGCCCTTGATGCCCGCACCTCTTGCTGCTTTCCCTCCAGCAGAAATGGTGCAGTGAGCACAGGAGTACAGTTGGATAAACAGAAAAGTTGACTGCTGGAAGGGAGGGTGAAGAGCTGGGGGTTGGAGTCAGAGAACCACTCTGAACCACAGCAAATGTTTGCCAAAAATGAGTATATACACTTAACAAGGTACAGCTCTTGAAAGGCTGCATCTTTTTGATAAGATACACAGTATAATCTTTCATTGCAGGAGATGGGATACAATAAATGTGCCAACTGGCCCTTCTTATCAATGCAGTCTGAATTCTTCAGGGAGGAATAATATTTACATGTAGCAGGGAGTCGAGAACATCAACAATACTTGAGCAAGTAATAAAATATACTCCAAAATTTACTGCTGCAGGAAGACAAGAGTTCTTCAGCTGTCTTAATATCAGATGTTTTATACATTGTCTTTTTATTTTACAGAAATCAGGTATAGACACTGACAGAGGTCTAAGAGAAAAGGTCTAGCATATCAAGCTAGATCAAATAAACTTTCAAGATCTACAAGTCAGTGGCCTATATTTTCCAATAGCAGACCAGATATTCAGGCTTCCCACTCCCTCCCTAATTCTGCCCCTAGCTCTTACATACATCAAACCTACAAAAGTGTATTGTCCTTACTCCAACAGTGTGCCAGTCTGGACACGTTCAAATGAAAACCTGAGCTACACTATGATCTTGTCTCCTGTTGCCATGATGTGTGCAGTGAAGAGTAAGATTGCCTTAGATAATCCGAATACAGCAGCTCAAAGCAACCCCGTCCTGTCTTTGATTTGGATGTGGTGTGCTTTCCATCATAGCCAAAGGGGAGCTCCTACCTCTGACACACGGGTATGCACTCTCCTTCACCCCAGCCCTCTGTATGTTGCATCAGCAACAACAGCAACAGCCTCCAGCCTTGGAGCTATCAGAGTGAAGGACGCACACTTGCTACAGGCAACTGGCCTGGCACTGAACACTGCTGTTCCCAACACCTGTGTCACACAAGCGCTTTTCAGTTCAGCTGCACACTTGTTGTAACAATATGCTTTTATTCCAGAGGAAGGCAGACAAGCATTTGGGGCAGTAACCAGTGGCTATGGTCTCCCTCGTTCTGATAAGCGACTGCTGTGTGACCCCGGCTCAAACGCTGAGATCACCCATCTGGGAAATGGATAAACTAATGTGGTAACTTGAGGAGTAGCTTCACCCTTTCCTAGGCGCAGTTCTCAAATATGGTTAGCAAAGTCCCAGGCAGCTTTGCATAAAAAGCACTTGCTTAAGGAAGGGCAGAACGCTGTTTTGTCTTCAAACCGACTCGGGGCTTTATCCCCTGGAGAAGCCCCCTACGCCTCGCCAGTCTGGCAGCGCAGGAGCAGAGGCAGGCTGCGAAATCGGTGGTTTGCCTGAGGAGCGAGCGGAGGCTTGCAGCAGCATGGCTGCTTTCTCTGCACATTCCTCTGGTGACGCTGCTTATTACCCAGCATGCAGATAACCCTGAGTCAAGGCTTTGGTATGAGCGGCGCTGCCAGGAGCTGCGTGCTTGGAATAGAGGGTTACAGTTTAAACCGAGGTGAAGCGCCGTCCCCAGCCAGCTGCACCCTGCCTGCCTCTCCTACTCGGCTGGAGTCAGCCACCCCTTCACCTATTTGCAGAAAAGGAGCTTTCCCGTCCCTCCCCTCCACCCCATCGCTCACCCAGGGATCATTCCCATTGAGAAGCTCTCAGTCTAATAGTAATCCCGACGAATTTAGCTGCTGCTAATAAATCCCACCCTCTGCCCCTCCCAACCTGCCTCCATGCAAATCCATTTGTAGGTTACTTGAACAATAGCGGAGCTGTAATCAGCCCTCCCTTCTGGCAGCCTGCAGGGAGGGAGGGGAGGAGGATGATGACAGTGGGGAATTCTGCTGGGCTCCTTGAAGCTGCACAGACATGTTTCATGTCCCCGTTCCCATCCCCTGCGCAGAGGCGGGCAGGCAGGAGGGCAGGCAGGCAATCACATGGCTGTCTAGGTCGGCCCAACCCAGCGGCAGCTGCATGCCCTGGCGACCCTCCCCAGCCCAGCCCGGTTTGATTCAGTTCGGTTCAGCCCCTGCCTAAGCTGCAGCAGTGCCAAGCCGCTCCGCGCTGCCGTGGAGTTGCCAGGCTCAGCCTCCACTCCCTAAACAAAGTAAAGGGCCTTTGCGCTGGCCGAACAAAAAGAGAAAATACCCCAGTGAAGCAGACTTGAGCGAACGGGTGGCCTGGCACACCCAGTACCGCCGGGTGAGCAGTGCCAGCCAGAGAAAGGCGCAGCGCTCCATTGTAGGGTCTTAGGGGACGACAGAAAACCGGAGTCTTCTCGCTGTTAAAGATGATCGTGTAGGAAGGGGACATTTTCCTGAAAATAAATTGCTATTTGCAGCAGTTCACATGTTAAAGGTTTCTTTGCAAAGGGTCATAAAAGCAGCAGAGAGCGCATATGGCCGAGCAGGGCTGCAGGGGGGCGGGGAGGACTGGGAGCGGATGCCAAATCAGCTGAAACCTAAGAAGCTTGACCTTCCTCACCTCCACCCCTGCTCCCACCGCCTCCAAAAAACCTTACAAGGGCGCTTCGGGAAGGCAAGGCACACGGCAGAGAGGAATGCAGTCTCAAGCCGGCAATAGGCAGGGCTGTGTGGCTGCGTCAGTGAAGGGGAGAGAGGACGCTTCAGGGCAGCTGCGTCCACTCTCGGCAACGCAGACTTAAACCGGCATGGTTCATTGCATCCAGCCGAGCAGTCAGACCTTGGAATCTTGAACCTACCTAGCCCCAAGCAGCTCAGCCAGTCCAACCAGTCACAGACTGTACTGGCCAGCCAGACTTTTGGTGAGCATCCTCCCCCTCCCATTCACATGTCTAACTGCTCCCTTCTGCTGTTCACCCTACAGTTGCCTGAACGGCTGAGAGTGGGTTTGCTGTCAGAAACTTGAAATGACATGTAATCTCGCGTGTTTCTTCTCATGGAGTTAGGCAAGGCGGTTCCCAGGGAGAAGAACTGGATTCCTGCAGAGCCTCCCAGTCAGGGGTGGCAGCATGGGGCTGGGCTGCCCTGTGGCAAACACGTGGAGACAGAGATGTTTGTCTGGCTCATCAGAGGAGCCCTGTGGTAGCCTCGATCAGTGCACACATGCCTAATTCTTCTTTTAAGACATGCATCTGGGAAAAGACCTTGTATGCCATTTTTTTCACATCATCCCATCAGCAGAAGCACTCCCCTTCTCAAACTGCATTAGAGGTTTTAAGGCGGGGGCTGAAACAACAAAAGCTTGGTTACATGGTTTTCAGACACTTTGAAGATAAACCCAGCAGTGAGTGTTTCTACACAGGAAGGTATAACCATGCCCTCTGCGTCTTCTGGGGGATGGTTGTAAGGACAACTCTGGAGGTACAGAGCCATGTTTTGGGTAGAAAATGCATGCTGTAATGGATTCTGATGGCTGAACGCCAAGGGGGAAGCTGTTCTGCTTCAAGAATAGCCTTACAAGAGTCAGCACTACAGTGACAGTTCAGTACTCTGCTGCAGATCTACAGGATGTGTCACTTTGGCAGAGAAAGAGGCTGCTAATGCACAACACAATCCATCCTACAATGAATGGAGAATGACTGCATACCGAAAAAAAAAAAAAAAAACACCAGAAAATGGTAAGACCTAGGAAAAAGGGAAGCTGCAAGGCAACTACTGCATAGTAAGCTGGGAACCTGAGAGCTCTGAAGACAAAGCCCTTTCCCTTGAGGGGAAGAAAATCTCAGCTCAGAAGACACATAAAGAAGCAGACAACCCTTTTTCCAGTGACTGCTGCAGCCCTGCAAAGCTGTGCTGGCAGCCAGCCTATTTGAAGAGATTGCAGTTTCAAAACAATGTTAGTCTTGACTAGCTCGGGGAGGTGAGCATGCTCCTACACACAACATTGCTAAGCAAATAAAAAAGATAACAAGGTTTGTATTAAATTACACCAGTTACCATTGGTAAACTCAAGCTCCTGGTGGAACTGTGTAGTATTTCCCCCAAATGGACATAGCAGCTCTTCACTGCACAAACACATCTATCTCCAGCTCACACACAGCTGCCAATGCTTCAAAAACAAACATCCAGTGACACACATGTTCTAACCCATTTCTCAGAAAATAGGCTACAAAGCTATTAAAAGAAATGTCAAGAATAGTCTAACTGGAAAAAAAAAAACAAAAAGCAAAACACAACAACCCTCCCTGGGAAAATAAACCATTTAAATACTTCCCCATTACAAGAAGGAATGAAAGCACAATAAATGACCACCTGGACAAATAAATTAACTTATACCATTTATTCAAGCAAACATTGGGCTGCACCTTAAATAACTGGCAAGTATGGGGGATGGGAGCATTACTGTAAAATACAGAAATCAGCTGAATCTCTGTACATGAGACTCACTCGGCAGCTCCCTTCTCCTCCTCGAAAAAAGGTTACAACTTGTTTGTCAGCTGTGGACATCTTCAGAAAGATAAAAACCTGTGGAGTGGGTTCAAAGAAATGCTGGCTAATATGCCCAGACTGGCTGCTTAATGAGCCAGAGTAAAAGAAAAGGTCACATGGTTACAAAAAACCTCCATACAACAAACGCCCTGTAGCTATGGTTAACTTTAATTAACTGCAGGATTACAATTCACTTCAAGCTTATTTTCCACCTATGTCTACTGCACCTTACCTTTCCTTTGCCTGCTAAAAATCAAACTGATTAGTCTCTTAAGTGGGCTTGTGTTTCAAAAAATAAGAGCTTTTCAAAAATGATCTGAAATTTAAAAACATGCATCAAGTGGGTCTCTTTCTAGCTATAACTATTCATGAATGATTCAATATTACAGGAGTGGTTCTGTTTATATAAATCAGGGTATTCATGCTTCTGTGATAGAATTAAATGTTTAATAGCCAATAGGTCTTCTCCTTTAATGGCAGTTGCAATTCACACACAAATATTACTTCTCTTTAAGTTAAACTTGAATTTCAACCATGTGTACAATTTTTTTTCTCTGCCAGTCATGAGCTTACAGTGTTAGTCCCCCTATCTCACAATTTAAAAATAAACTGCTGTGTGAGAATTGCATGCTTAGAAATAACTGAAAATAGGATCAGTACAAATCAATACTCTAAAAAACATGTAAGTTGTATCCAACAATTAACTCAAATCATAAAGGTTGACTCTAACCATTAACTCAAAACATTCTTTTTCTGCATTACTTCTTTGATCCATTACGTAAGAACAATATGTTTGGAGATTTTTAAGCACTGATATATCACTTGGCAGAAAAAAAAAAAGAAAAATATATATATACACACGAAGTCATTGTCTGAAATCACAGATGTAGTGATGCCAAATCCTAAATCTCAGAACGTAACAAACCCCACCCCCTCCCCACACACATGAAACAGCCAAAGTGTGTATCTCAGACTGTAAAGATCTGTAGGCACACTGAGCATAGAGTCTAGAGGCTTCTACCATCCTTCCCACCAGGAATACAAACCAAGTATGTATTAAGACCAAGCAGATACCAAATGCCACCCAGACTTTTTTTGCTATAACTGTGGGGCTTTGGCGGGTGGGGATCCTCACTATTCCAGAAAACGAAGAGCTCCTAACCTGTTACAGTGTTGCATTTGGAACAGCTCTATGTTCTGCTGGTCAAACTGCAAAGGATTTCTGCAGTGCTGCTGGTTTTGTTTCAGGTTTTCCCCTATTTCCTCCATTTGCCTCACTGGAAAGGACAAAGTTCACATTAGGTTTGTTTGCATTTTCTAGCTAGCATGAAGCCTGTGTATTTACTTTGCCTGTTGATCACTTAACAGGTATTACACTGCTCCTCTATCTCCAGAAAATGCCAATGTCACACAGAATAGTTAATAATACAAAGAATCACATATAATCATTGCCAAAAAGAAAGCAGTCACTTCAGTGCTTAAAGGAAGCTTCCTTGCCTGAAAACACAATAAAGCCCCTGAACTGTTCATCAATTCAAGTTATGAAAAGCCAGTGCCTAAATGGGGTAGCAACCCACCAGCTGCAACACCAACTGTAGAAGCTGTTATTTCATGCTACCCTTTTTTGTGCTCTGTTCAGCTACACTCCTGCCTTATCATGAGTTTGTGGCTAATGTCAAACTTTGACAACCACTCTTAAAATCAACTAAAATTATTAACCACGTGATGCTGGTTGTTTTTTTTTTTTTCGTGAAAAGAGGGCTTCATTTTAAAATCTCAAGCCTTATTAAATTGTGCAGGCAATGTATGCATCCTGTATTTCAAACAGCTTGCAGCTGGAGAGCTGGTGGGGGGGAGGAGAAGGGAGGAGGAAATGAGATGCAGGAACAGTAAATAGAAAATGCTTAGTCAGCAACCGTTACTGCAACATTAAAGGTGAAATGTAAATAGGCACAGTGCCAAGATTTAAGTAAGTTTGATAACACCATCAACATCATCATCTTACTACATATAAGTGAAAATGTGCATACAAGTGCCACAATTATCACAACGAACTGCAGACTCTTGGTATAATGGAGACCTTTAAAAAGGCAACATGGCTTGCACATACTGCCTAAGCTTAGAGAAAAATAAAACTTGCTACTCAAGAAGTATTAATATCAATTGAATTTATTACAATTTACTAAGCTCCAAGGCACATTACAGTGTTCTGTTAACTACAGAAATGTATAAAGGACAAACAGAGCATGTTTCTCATGTACAGCATTTTGCTCTACTGTTCAAAAGCATCCGTGCATCAATAAAAGCAAAAACAAAAAACACATGAAGATTAAAAACGTTCAGATCAATAGAAACAAACTGAAACATTTTCCTTACAAACTTGCAACAAAAAACCCTCCCCCCACAGCCACCCCACCGTTTTGCAAAAAAACAAAAACGGGAAAAAAAAAAAGAAAGGTGAAAGACTAACACTCAGGGCTTGTAAAACGTAAGCTGTCACCATTTTTGTAGCAATTTTTAGGCATCAACACTGGCCTTGGCAAAAAAAAATTTTTTTGTCTTTTGTGTTTTTCTTCTTCTTTCAGAGAAGTGCATACATTTACAAAAATACACACCAGCAGCAGGTAATCGCTAAGGGCTATTAACTTTGTACCTAGCCAACACACTGCCAAAGAAATGAGAACAGGTATTATGTAGTAACCAAACAATATTATATTCTGTTTAACAAAAACCAGCTCTATCCTTCAAATGAAGAAGAGTACATACCTTTGTTTCAAAATATAGAAACATACGACGAAAATAATGTCTATACATAAGACTAACTTTTGCAGTTTGTTATATTCACAATTCTACATCTTCAGGAGTCTGAAGGGACTGGATTTCTTTCTCAAGGGTCTCTCTCCTTTTTCACTTTAACGTCCCCAGCTAAAATGGTCGCGATCTCGCCCTGCATAAATGCCCAAGGCACATTGGAACCGACTAGGGGGCATTTCTCTCCACTGGGGCAGTAGACTTCGCCAGTCGCCCCTTGGGCTTTGATGCTCTCTCTGGAACAGGGGAAGCAGAACTTGTGGCTGGGCACAGAGGGGCACTGAACAAAGTGGGTGTCCTCCAAGCGTTCGTGGCAAATGGTGCAGCACAGGGGCCCACTGTTGGCCATGGGGGAGTCCGGAATGTTTTGGGGGTGCACTTGGTCCATGGCGGGGTGGGTGCTGGGGGGAGGAGGGGCCACTTGCAGGTTCATGTCCCCGTTGCGGGAGGCCAGACGGCGCTGGCCCGGCACCGAGGCCGGCGACACGGGGCTGCTGCTGTTCCTGCGGGTGGACGTGGTGGAGTGCACCGAGCTGCCGTCCTTGGGCGAGTGGGCATTGCCCAGCGTGTCGGCCACCGACATGAGCGCGGCCATGGGGGACTGTCCGTTCTGGGGGGCGGACTCGGGTGGCGTGGTCCTGTTGGAGTGAGGCCCGAGGGNNNGGGGGAGGCCGGGGGGGCGGCGGCGGCGGGGGCCCCCCGCCGTGCACCGCCCCGAAGCCCCCGGCCGACATGGTGAGCTTGAGCGCTTCGCTCTGGCTGGCCATCCACTGCTGCCGCTGCTGCTCGTCGCTGAGCTTCAGAGCCCCCTCGGCCGAGTCCGAGGGCTCAGGAGAGGCTTTCCTCTTGCGCATCGCCCCGCCGNCCCCCGGCCGCGGGAGACTCACCAGCGCCGTGGGCAGCATGGGGCAGCTGGCGTCCAGGTAGGGCTGCGGCAGCATGTCGGCGCCCACCAGCTCCTTGAAGAAGCGCACAGACTCGGGCAGCAGGTCCCCCAGGAGCCGCCAGTCGCCAGAGCCGTGCTTCTTCTCGTACTCCAGGTACTTGAAACCCGAGGAGAGGCCGCGGCCGAAGTCCTTCATACAGTCCTGGTACATCTGCTTGGCCACGCCGGAGGCGCTGGAGAAGACGGTGCCGGAGCCGCTGGGGTACTCGATGAAGAGCTTCAGCTCATAGTCCATGCCCGGCTTGGAGACGGCGTCGAAGGCAAAGACGCGGCCCAGCAGGGCGTGATCCTTCTTGAAGCGCACCTCGTAGGGGGTGCAGCCGGCCAGAGTGAGCAGCGTGTCCCGCACGATCTTGGGCTTACTGGCCCACTCCTCGGCCCGATTCCGCAAACTCTCGCTGAGCTCGGCCAGCGCCTCCGCGTTGCGCTGCTTCTCCTTCAGCTCCCGCTCTTGGTCACTGCTGGATACCGAGCCCGGCCGCTTGCCGCAGGCCTCGGAGGACGAGCCGCCGCCTCCCCCGGCACCGCCGCCGCAGGTGCCCCCTTGGGAAGAGGCGGAGGGAGCGGGGGGACCCCCGCCGCCGCGGCCGCTCAGGCCCCCGTGCGGCGGAGGCAGCGCCACGCCGGAGGCGGCGGGGCCGTTCAGCAGCGTCTGCGGCAGCAGGTTGGGGGGCACGTTCATCTGAGCGCCGGCGGCCCCCGGGGGCAGGCCGGACACGAGCCCCCCGTGCGCCCCGCGACGGGAGGAGGAAGAAGAGGAGGAGGAGTTGGGGCTCTGCCGGTTCAGCTCCGGCGGCCCGTCCTCGGGAGGCTTGGGGAAGCCATTGGGCCCCCCCAGCCCGTTGGGCAGGCGGGCGCCATGGCTGCTGCCCAGGCTGCCCGGCGGCGGCGGGTACTCGAAGCGGCTGCGCTGCTCCGCCGCGGCGGCGCTGAGCCCGTAGCGGTCCAGGCTGGACTGGGTCAGCCCCGCCGAGGCCGCCTTGGAGGTGGCATCCACATGGTTGAGCTGCTGCTGGGCCGCCGCCGCCGCCGCTTCTTTGGCGGAGAGCGTCACTGCCTTCACGCCGACCGGCGGCGGTGGGCCCGGGGGGCGACCGTCCTGGAAGCAGCCGTGCGCCCGCTTCAACTGCCGGGCCGTCTCGATCACGAACT
>VXBQ01014487.1:107665-119707 GCA_013400175.1 Phainopepla nitens | reverse complement strand
ATTCCTGATGGGATGGGGCTGGGATGGGGAGATGTCCCTGCTGGGGATGGGGGGACATTCCTGATGGGATGGGGGGACATTCCTGATGGGATGGGGCTGGGATGGGGAGATGTCCCTGCTGGGGATGGGGAGATGTTCCTGCTGGGGATGGGGGGACGTTCCTGCTGGGGATGTTCCTGTCCCTGCCGTCTGCCTGTGCCGTGCTGGGTGCTCAGCCCTGGAGCCTCCTCTCACCTGCTCCAGGAGAAGGCAGCACCCAATTTCCAAGCGGTGGCGAGGAGGGAAGGGGGGATGCAGAGAGATGCTTTATTTTCCGCCCCATGCAATAAAGTGTGATTATAAAGAATATAACAGGGAGCACAGCTTGAATTCCAATTGGTGGAGGGCTGTTGTTAACCATCGGGGAACTATTTATTCTCCAGCCTCACTGGTGCTCCTTGGTCAATAATGATGAAGGGGGGAAAGGAGAAGAAGTTGAAGCCATTATAAAGCAGCAATCCCATTACAGAGGAGCAGCAGCAACAGCCCCCCCAGAATCTATGATTCCCTCAGGTCATGTCTCGTGTGCTCAGACCACTGGCCACTGTCAGGATTTACCCTGCATCATTAACCCACCAAAGAGGGTTTTTTTCCTGCCAGAAATGACTGATTTCTCCAGCCTCATGGCAGTCATCGTTTGGGAGACAGAGCAGCACTCCCCTGCTGCTGAACTATCTCCAGCGATATTTAATAAATAAATAAAATAGCTGGATGCTCGACTAGCTCCTCAGGAAAAGGGAAGACAATGTGGCTATTTACTGTGATTAAATATTTGCTGCTCCCTGCTCCTGACACTCATTCACACACACAGACAGGGAGCACGTGTGTGCGCTTGCCCAAGCCCTGATCGAGTCCCCACACACGATTTATCATTTGCATTGCTCTTCCACCCAGGGCCACACTGTCCAGGCTGTACAAAGGAGCAGAGACAGCCCCTGTCCCACACAGCTGCTGCTGCACTCCCAGACTCTGCTCTTTTTTTGCTTTACTGGATTCCACGTGAGCTTTGCCAATGTTTCAAACAGGATCAGTCACTCCGGGCCAGCTTTAGAAACTTCTGGCATCCAGACTGGATGCCCGATCAAAAACCCCAACCCTGGTGCAGAAACCCAAGGCCGGAGTTAGTCTCCTTTGCTGTGCCACAGGGAGGGGGCTGGCGTGGCTTGGCAGGCTTTGGCTCACTGGCTCTGCTCCGTGCTGGGCGCTGCACAGCCAGAGCTGAACCGCCAGCAGAGGGGCTGGAGCTCCTTACCCCGCACAGCCCACGGAAAACTGAGCTGTCCTGACACCAAGCCACGCTTCCCCCCTCTCACTGCTGCACTCCCAGCCCCAGGAAGGTTCTCACAAGCTTCTCCCAACTCAGACCCATTTCCCCAGTGGAGATTTTCCCTGGCTGTGTCCATCACCAGCATCCAAACCATGCCCATGAGGGAGTGGGAGGCTGGGTGGGGCTGTTTTTATGGTTGCCATGGGTTTCCCATAACTCACAAACCCTGGCCCTCCTTGCCAGGACAGCATCAGCTCCGGGAAATCCCCGTTTGCTGGCAGCTCCACTCCCCGTGAGTGCAGGGAAAAGCCCTGGAAGCACAGGGGTGGATGAGGGCCGAGACAGGAGGAGGCTGTGGGGATCCTGGCTCCGGCAGAGGATGGGATTCTGGGGGGGAGAGCTTCAGCCTCTTTTACATTTCTTTGAAGATTCTGCCCTTCCTTGCAGGAACCTCGCAGGTTCCTTCTTCCAGCTGAGTTGTCCTGTTACCAAAACAGGACCTTTTGGCTCAAAACCTGTCACTTACAGGCTGAGGCTCCTCCAGGCAAATACTGAAACATTACTGGCAACTCAGAAAGCATTTTGCACTTGATCATTGTTATTTACACACAAGGAGCCAGGTGTAAAGCTCCCACTCTTATTCTGAGCGTTGGAAATGTCCCTCAGCTGTGACTGATTTTAAGAGTACCACTGAGTGAAGCTGCTCTGAAGCATCCAAGGAAGTTCCTCCCCAAACAGAACAAAGATTGCTTCAAGAGCAATCATGAAATTAATCCCTTTTAATAGGCATGATGAAAATGAGGACCTAGAAGAAGCAGGAGAAGGAAGGACAGCGACAAAGGAATTGGAGACCGTGAGTTTAGATAAAAGCTTGACTAGAAGCCTTGGTACAACTACACTCAAATCCTTTTGTGGAAGCCCAGGAATGAGTTCTTAATGGCTGAGAAGGAGCATTAGAGCTGCTGCTCGGGGAGAAAGCCATGTTTCTTCCCCTGAACAGGGCTGCTGTCTTTTTGCTGTGTGAAGCCTTCCATAAGCTCTTCTGGGGATGGGGGTATAAATCATAATAAAGCCATGGCATGGCATATAAATCATAATAAAGAATAATGATACGTAATAAGGATGAATAATATTAAGGGGAGAATTGTGTGAGAGAGCCTGCACACACAGAGCTGTGCAAACACAGACAGGAGAGGTGGCTGCTACTGTCAACACACTGATCCCAACACCCTGCACCACCTTCCTTCGCTGCCCTCCCTGCCCTGCTGCAGGTGGGAAGGCAGGGAACACCCATGTGCAGGAATTTCAGCGCTCCCAGGGTCCCAGAAGGAATCACAGGGGGGTTTAAACCCCCCAGCTCCTGGGCCTGGCTGCACACAAAGCTTCCCCTCTGCCAGACTGCAGATTTAGCCCCATCCTGTCCTGTCCTGCCTGTGCCAGGTGATTGTGTCTCACCCAGGGGATGGAACAGGGACACTGCTCCCTGTCCCCCACATCTGCAGCCCTCCAGGGAGGCAGGGGATGCAGCTGCAAGTTCTAATTCCCAATTCTGCTGACTGCAGCCCTGGATTAGCACTCCAGTTTCCATCTGTACAGATGTGTTTGTCAATGTGCAGCGAGGGAGAGAAATAAATCCAGGTCTGATATCTTCAGGGCTGGATGCAAAGAGCAGCTGAAGTCAATCCCCAGTGCTTGGAGAGCACAGGAATCCAAGTTCCACATCCTCCTCCTCCCAGGGAGATCTGGCCTGCTCAGCTCCTTGCACAAACTGATTCATCCCTGCCTGCAGATCACTCTAAATCTGGGGAGTTTTGTGTGTTTGGGTCAACAGATTCTCCACAAGAGCTTGACTAGAAAACCTCAGGGACCACGAGATTCCAGGATATCTGATCAGCCAAAGAACAAGGGGGGTGGGTTGGTGTAACTTTACAGAGCTGACTAAATTTGGGCTACTGGTCAAGATCCATCCAAAATTATCTGCTGGCTGAGTTAGGCAGTTCCATTTTGGGCAGGAGGAAACAGCTTCCCAGGCACTGAACATCAGCAGCAGAAACAGCACAAGGGGAAGATTGCCTCCCTGGTTAAATGTGTATTTAAAATGCTGATAGCCCACACCGAGACCCCAGAAAAAAATGTATTTATCATTGTTATTAACAGTAATAGAAATAAAACCAGTTCTAATAGCATGCAGGGTTTGATGCATTTCCCAAATAAAAGGATTTATTAGTTTAAAGCCTGGGTATTTATTTGTTTCTCTCTCCCCAGTCCTGCCCCCCCTCCCAACCCTGTTGAATTTTTAATGCCCCCTGTTTCTAATGTCAGCCATTCTTCTTGTAAAGGTTTTTTGACATAACTTTATATTGCTGCATCCTTTTGTTGTTGCCATTCCCCATCCTTGTTAGAGACTCCACTCCCCTAATGAAGCTCGGCTCCTGCCAGGATAATAAAAGGAGATAGATCCAGGGCTGAGGAGAGCCAGGGAGAGGGGACTGCCTGTGAGTGTGAGACCAGAAATGGGGGTGACACAACACAAATGCAAAAAAAAGTGTCCTTTGGGGACTTCCAAGGCTGTCCCTGGGACCTGAGTGTGTGTGAAATGCACACACACAAATACACAAAGTTTGTATGGATCTGTGTGCACACTGAATATGCAGCGATGTGATTTTATACACACACACTGGCAGTGGAAGGAGACATTGGGAAAATGTGACTACAGGTGCCAGAAGTTGGGCACGTTCTGCCAAATAAAAAAAAAAATGGGATTCAAAATATTCCTCTTGTGCTTTTGGGGGAGCAACTCATGGTCTTACTGCAAGTTATGAAAGAAAATTACCAAACTCTACAAAGCTTCTTTCTCTTCTGTCCGTAGAGAATGCGAAACTTCTCCACAGTGACTTTCCTCCAGTAACACCCAGCTCTGGTGTTCAGAAGTATCAGAGAAGCAGGGCGAGCCGAGCAGTCCCAGCAGGCAGGGGCCTTGCAGGAGTGCTGTGGACACTCTGCAGCAGCACAAGCCCCACTTCCCTGGGACTGCAGCGATGCTGGGAGCGGCCTCGGTCCGGGCCCTCCCCAGAACCGCGGGCAGGGAAGGGCAGCACCAGCTGAGCCCCGGCTCCTCTGCAGGAAATGTTTCCAAAATCGTTGGCCACAAAGTCTGAAAAGGGCCCGGCAATGCACAGATCCATCCCCTGAAGCCCAGCACACCCTCCTGGATGCTGCAGGGACCCAGACATTCATCGGCTCCGTGGGCAGCAGGATGAGCTCAGGGACAGTTCACCACAGCCACAGAAAGCACCGGGGCTCCAGCTCAAACAGCAGTGCCTGGAGGATCTGCTCTGACTTGTTTCCAGTGGGATCTCGGGCTTTTAAACCCATCAGACACATTAACATGAGGAGAACCTCTACATATTTGTGGCTTTCAACCTCTGAAATATTTAGGGCCGTGCGTGGCCCCACTCAGCTGTCGGCAGCAGTGCCACAGGCTCGAGAGAAAACTCCATTTCTCCCTACCACACCAAGGCTAAAATTCAAACCCCAGAGTCATCATGTCTAGGCTTGGCTTGCACGCTAATTCTACCCTGAAAAGCTTAATTGAAATTTCAGGTGGAAATTAATCTGGCCACCTCTTGTTCCCTAATGGATTTTGATCTACTTCTCCACACTGTGACAATTCCTGGCATGGTAAGTGATGTCTGTTTTGAAGAAGGCTGTAATTATGAAGTCTGCAGGGAACTGTAGGTCAAGCCAGAGATGCAATGACATAGCTCTTACTAGACCAGAAAAACAGGAATGACGAGGACTCCTGACACTGCAGGAACAGTGACAGATCAGGAAGGAAAATCCTTGCAGCAGATCTGTCTCTATTTTGCCCTTTTTGAGCTGTATTTTCAGAACTATGGAAAAAAATCAGACTAATTTTTATAACTAGAAGATCATTTACTGCCCCCCTTCCAAAGTTATGTGACACAGCTGCACCTGTGCTGTCCCTGAGGACAGGACACACGATCATCTCCTGGGGCAGGAATCAGCCCCGGCTGCCCATGCTGCCTCAAGGTGTGTGTGATCCTAAAAAGCTTTTTTTGACCTCAAAGAGCTACAGACACCTCTTCCAAATCAACCCCAAAATACCTGTCCCAAAGCAATTCTGATCAACGAGTCATGGAAGCCACAGGGACACCAAGACAAACCCAATGGTTTCATTCAGGGTGCCAGGATGAAGCCAAGAAAAGGAAGAATTGGGGATGAATGGAAGGATGGATGGATGGATGGATGGATGGATGGATGGATGGATGGATGGATGGATGGATGGATGGATGGATGGANAGGGGAGGAAGGAGGGATGGATGGAGGGATGGATGGATGGATGGAGGGATGGATGGATGGATGGATGGATGGATGGATGGATGGATGACACAAGGAGAATGTGCCCCACAGCCAGCAGTTCCTCAAGGGAAGGTGACCTTTTTCCCTTTGGGATCTAAGGCAGACCACGGACACGACAGACAGAGGCACAGTGGCACTGGCTGCAGAGCACTTCTTTAAACGGGGACAATCCATACAAATGCGTTTTTTGGAAAGGGGAATTTGTTGTGGTTGTCAATTTGAATTGAATTTCATTGACAGAACTGCTGAAGAACCCCAGCAGGTTCCCAGCCGTGGTGGAACACATCCCAGGCATGGGGAAACACAGAAACACATCCCAGCCATGGGGAAACACATCCCAGCCCCAGTGAAACACTTCCCAGGCACGGCTGCAGTGCTCAGGAGGTGCAGGCTGTGCTGTATTAATATGCAAAGTGTGCCTGCCTTCCCAATTAAATGGCAAATGCTATGATTAAAGGCAGTCAGAAGATATTAGATGGATAGTGCTGAACCACGGGCTTTATTTCCTGCACACAGGAGCCCCACAGGAGCACAGGGGGAGAGAGCTGGGAAAGGGAAAATGCCTGAATGCCAGGAAGGGGGGAAAAGGAGGATGCTGCTTGCAGGAGGGCTGAATGAACACAGTGCCTCATCCTGGGCTCTCAGACGAGCCCTGGAGGGAAGCTGAGCACCGCTGCTCACAGCAGCCCAGTTCTGGCCCATCATTTTGGGGGCAGGAGGGGTGAATCACAGCAAAAAGCCCAAAGAGCATCACAATTCAGAGCTGCAGAGCCCTGAGGCAAAGCTCCGAGGGGACAGGCCCTTCCTAGGCCCCCCTTCTCCTTGTTAGCATCAGCAGTTTCTCTTTTAACACCTCCCGGGGCTGGGAGAAGGAAACAGCGGAGAAATGCAGCGTGCTGGATAATTTACAATTAAAGCCATGAAGATGAGAAGATAAAACAGGAAACATTAATAACTGAGTGCAGGGTTCCCTTTGCCTGGCTGGGAAGGGCCTGCTCTACATCAGCCCCGTGGTTTACCCCTCGTGGCTGTGCCCTGAGCCCCAGGCCAGGCTGGCAGTCCCCACTCGCTGTCGCCGCTGTCTCTGAGCTCTGCTGCACCCTGCCACCAGCGCGCTCCTCGCCCGTGTTTCATGGCTTGCATTTAATTAAAAGAGATGGCAAAGTCAGGTATATTTATGGGGGCTTCTAATCCTCACACTCACATTTCCAGTTGCCATGGGTTTCCTGCCTCCCCCAGCCCCGGCACGGAACGCGCTCCGGGATAAAGCCCAATAAATTCTGCTCCGTAATTGGCTCTGTGGTTTAGGGGTCCATCCATCCCAGCGCTGGGGAAACAGAGGCCTTCAAAAAATGACTGTGAGGACAGCAAACCCTGGGGGAAGGGCTCCAGAGTGCTTCACCTGCTCAGTGGCTGCTGCTGAGCTGTCCCAGGTCCGGGCCGGGAGCGGAGCCCAGCGCTGGGCTGGAGCTGCAGCTCTGTCCAAAGCCCGGCTTTGCTGGGCCTCTCTGAGAGCAGGAGAACCCCAGGGAGGAGCAGAGGGCTCTCCCTGCCTGCCTGGTGTGCAGGGCAGGGGGGCACAGCTGCCTGAGGCATTCCTGCCATAACTCTGCGGCTTCCAGAGCTGCTCTCACCTGCCTGCACTCCATGGGCCTGGAACAGCCTGGGACACTCCTGAGCGAGCCTCTTCCACCACAGACTCCTCTGGAAAGGTTGGGAAAAGGGCTCCACAGCTGGAGGAATACAGAATTTGAGCTGCTCTTTGTCTTTAGGGAGGGATTCCAGCAGCAATGTGCCCCAGGTGAAGCCACACAGAGGACACAGGGTGCCCATCTCTGCATGGCCAGAAGTTCTCCCACCTATGCTCAGCATTTTGGATGTCACAGCTGTCCTGGGGACAACAGGAACTGTCCCTGTGCAATGGCAGCACTCACAGGGGCCCTGCTGGATGTCCTGAGCAGGATTTAGACTGTAGACTGTAGACTGTAGACTTCTATCACTCAGGGAAACCCTTCTGCAGGAGCAGCCACACCTGACACCAGCACAGCAAAGCCTCCCTTCACGTCCAAATTCCCAGTGAAACATCAAATCCACATTCACTGCTGAATGCAGATAAAACACAGCAGAAAAAGAGGGAGGGAGAAATCAGATTTCTTCTGGGTTATTCCCATAAGACACAAGGAAAGAGGAAGGAATTCTCTGGCCCTGTCACATACGTGCCTGCCCCAAAAACACAGAGTTCTGGCCAAAGCTGTCTGCCTGCCTGGCACTGCCCACCCTCTGCTCCTTCCCTCTCCTTTCTCTGTGATGTTAGCAGGAGTTAACATCCCTTAACTCACAGCTTTCCACATTCTGCCTTCATGTCTAATGTTAATGTTATTTAAAAATCACCTTATTTTTTTTCTCTGTGAATTTCATGATGGGTTTCTTATTTCCCTCCATTTTTTTAAGGAATAGTTTACTAAGAAAAGCTGACTGCACCCCCAGCCCGTCTCTTGGAACAGCACTGATGAATAAAAAACCCCCCTCACAGGAGACAGTTTTATTCTGTTGATCGGAAGTCTGCCAGCCCAATTTATGATTGGACATAAGATCTCCAAATCTGGATTTATGTGTTGTAGTATAACGACAGGTCAATGAGATTAAAACTATGTTCATGAGAGAGCTGTGAGGCAATTTGAGTTTCATGGTTCTGTGGTGATTGGGCATTCAGTCTAAGAAAACCTGCCTTAATAAAACACTCCCAGGCCCGGGAACAATCTGCACATTATTCATTATTGCAGCCTCCCCAACACCCCCTCACCATAAAACCCGAGCAGGGGGAGCAGCTCTCCCCCTCCTCCCCTGCAGATGAAGCCATCAGGGAGATGGTGCCACTGATAACAAATGGCCTGAATTAACAATAGGAACACTTTTCTTCCTTATCATATGGTTCACATAATCAAAACAGGGCAGGGGAGTGGGAGGGGAGAGGAAAAGTCTCAGCCTCCCAAAAGTCTCCTCCACCAGCAGAAAATACAGGGAGTAAAGGCAGCAGCTCCTGATCCCGTCCAGAGAACTCCCTTGCCTTCAAGTTCCCGGTTACTGAAGAAGCATCACCCTGCAAGCCTCAAACACGGGGCTGAAATGAGCCCCAGCCAGGCCCCGGGCTGGCACAGCTCACCTGGACCACAGCAAACCTGTGCCAGTCAGGGCCAGGGGCCTCCCAGGGCCAAAGAGCCTCGTGCTCACATCACGGGCTGCGGCTGCAAACAGGGCTCTTCTCTTCAGGATGTTTCACTCTTCATCAATGCTTCTTTTCTTCGTCATCCTAATAAAGATTTTAACTCAACAGAGATCACAGGATGCAGTGTGGTGGTAGGAAAGTGTTCCGTGCTTCGCTTCCATGTGGACTCTAAAATAAAGCAACTCCTTGAGCTCCTTTCTCCATACAAGTACAAGAGCCAGATTCCCCTTGGCCTGAGGGTCCCCAGTTCCAGTACATCTGGTAACTGCTGAAGGTGCTCAGCACTTCTGAGTATCGAGCACAAGTGCTGGAAAACCAGAGCAGGAGCACATGGAATGCAACAGCAGCAGCCCAAGGACAAAGGAAGGACGTGAAGAAAGGAGCCTGAAGGAGGACAGGGCCCAGAGGAGGCGCTGGGAGCTGTTGTTTGTGCTGTGCTTTGGCTGTTCCAGTCATCCTGCACTGGAGACCCAAAGCAGGGAGCCCCGTGCACCTTCAGAGCTGCTGCTGCTGCTGGAGGAATGTCTGTGGAGCAAACCCATCTGAGATAGGCAGAGAGATACCAGGACGTTCCTGTTTCATCCTTGTTTAATCTGTGCTGTTGTCAGGCAGGGCACTGGGCCAGTGCAAGTTCCCCGTGCCTCAGCTTCAGGGGGGGACTGGCTGCAGAATTTACACAAATAAAAGGAGAAGCGAAAAGCGCCGGCAGCACCAATCTGATTACAGAGTCATTTATTTTCTGGTCGTTAATAATTTGTGCAATAAAAGATTGCGTGCCTTTCTGAGTTAGTAGGAGTTATTGGCATGAATTTCCCTCCACACTGGTGTGAGTCTGTGCTTGGAACATAAATTATTAGTTTCTTATCGCACTCCTCCTCATTTTTCATGCTGCCACAGCCGGATCGCCAGGAGCCAGCCCCTCAGCCTCGCTCTTCCTTTGTGCTGCACGGGAAAGGCAGCAAAGATGGCTTTTCCATCTTTAATTACACAGCTCCCTCCTGCTTTCCTCCCTCCCAGGGTCCCCACCTGAGCTGGGACAGCCACAGCTGGGGACAGGCGGGTCCAGTGCCACTGGCCAGCGAGGTTTTTGGTGAAAACCTTGTTCTTTGACAGCAGCCAGAGCAGGGGAGTGACAGCCCCAGCACCCTGCCAGCTCCTGTCACGGAGCTGTTTGGAAGCAAATTGCATGTGTGGATCTCAGCATGAGGATAAAAGGAGGCTGGAATTCAGACCGTCCTGGAAAGAGGAGGAGGAAAGTCCTGGCAGGGAGTCAGGCCCTACACAAGATGGTTGTGGCTCCAGTGGAAGATTGGGAAGTTTGAGGCCTGGCTGTAGCTGTGGAAATGCTTGGGCTTTCTCCTCAGCAGGTGAATGATCAGAACACTGCCCTGTAAAACAGATACTTCACATTTCCTGAGAATTTGAAGCTTGTGAGGGAAATACACGAAGAATTAAAACTCATTTAAAAGCCATCACAACAGCCCCCTTGTTCCTCTTCCTCACAGTGCTGGAATGCTGGTTAATGATGCTGACTGCCCTGTGAGGCACAGCAGTGTGCACAGAAACCACCCCAGAGCCCTCAGCCCTGGCCACGTGTCAGCCTCGTGGTGCTGTACTCTCAGTGCCCCTTCCAGGGTGCCCCAGAACATCTGCACCCACATCTGCTTCCCTTCCCTTCCAGTGACAGGCTGGAGCCACAGAGCACATCTGGAGCTGCAGAGGAACTTGCCCAGGGCTGTGCAGACCAGGAGTGCTCTGGAGAATGAAGCAGGAGGGGCAGCTTTGCCTTCCCTGCCTCGAAAGAGTAATCGGAGGGAGCAGCACCGTTCCCAGTCCTGGATGCACAGCCCCAGCTCTGCCCTGCCACCCCAGACACTCCCTGCCCACGGCCACAGCCAGGGCTGTCCCTGCCAGAGCCCTGAAACAGAACCCTGGGAATGCCCAAGTGTCACAAGCAGCGTTCCCCCTTCCAAGGGGATTTACAAACACAGCATTCCCAGGATGGAGATCATGGCTGGAAGCAGACACTGAAAAAAAGGCTGAGCAGGAAGGTACCTGGCAGCAGAAAGACCCAGAGATTGGGAGGAAATGGAGCCACCGGGTTCAAACCCAGATCAGCTGAGAGGGGACCCAAAATCAGGGCTTCATTCACCAAATTTAGAACAAAGGTCCCAAAATCACACCAAATTTACTATAACTCCTTGGGATAGGCAAATGCCTATCCCTGGAGAGGAAAATACTGAAAAGAAAAAATAAAACAAACTTAACTGAAATCTTAGGCTTTCATCATGCCACCAGATGAAACATTTGATGCATTGGAGGACAGTCCCCAAGTGCTTCAACAAACACATCTTCACTCTTCCTGTGATCCAACAGTTTCAAGATATTTATCGCTGCTTTTTCCACTTCCCAGGAGAACTCCTTTTATCACAACCTATTCCACATTTGTTTTGCTGCCATCAACACCTGCCAGGGCCACACTTTCTGCAGAATAAGTTGGAATTGTGCCACGGGCAGGATTTGTCAAACAGGGTCTCCACGCTGCCTCTCGGGGATCCCCACCTGGGCACAATTCCTCCCAATCCCTCCACCCCATTCCTTACATCTGGTATTTGACTCCAGTATTTCTGGAAGGGGAACTGTTCCCCTCATTTCTAAACACTTTCACGCTGCCCTTCCTGCAGACCTGCCACCCCTTGGGGTAAAGGCTCTCTTTTAATCTCTGTGGCGACTACACACTGAAAACAGGGGAGAAAATAACTAAAAAATGCTTGCTACAGACGCATAACATCTCCAGGTGTGTCTTTGGTGGGGTGTGGGAATCCACGGGGAGACAAAACAATACCGTATTGTACTTCCCGTGTACGGCTCTGCATCAGAAGGACTTTGCGAGTAATCCGATTATCTCCTCTCCGGAATCAAAGCAGCGAGCGAGAGAGGTTTTTCCCTAATCCTAGCGCCATCTCTGGGAACGCTCCATCGTGCAGAATTACTTTCACAGTGGGGACGGGAATTAGGGGAGAATTTTCCTGCTTCCCGGCATGAGCGGCTCCGGGGGCTCCCCCGCTTCCCCCCGCCCGGGCGGCATCCCGGGGCCGGGGCGGCACGCCGGGGGCAGGGCAGCGGC
>VXBQ01014487.1:82463-107272 GCA_013400175.1 Phainopepla nitens | reverse complement strand
CCCCGGTACTGCGGCCCCGGCCCCGGCCCCGCGGCGGAGGGGCCCGGAGGGGCTGCGAGGGGCGAGAGGCTGCCAAGTCACAGCCTTGCCGAGAACCGGCCGGGCCCGAGCCCGAGCTTTTCCTACATTATTACAACTGTAGCAAAAGCTGCAGTTCAAACCTCTGCTGCTGTGGGGAAGCTGGGGAGGACTCTGGCTTGGGGTAAGACTCTGTTCTAGGCTGGCCTGGAGTCCCACAGCACAGCCAGGGTGTGAGAGGAGCTCCAGAGCTGCCGCCTCCTCCCTGCCCCTGCACAGAGAAGCAGAAGAAAAGAAACCAAAAAGTTCTTTGCACGGATCTCCTTCCCATTGCAGCTGTGTGGGGTTAAGCAGATCCCAACCCACGGCCCCATAAGGGATTGTGTGGGGTTCCCTACAGCTGGGGCTCCCCAGGGCTGCGCTCCTGGGAGGGCTGCCCAGGGTTCCTGCACAGGGACAGAAATGAGCAGGAAAAGCCTTTACAGGAAAGGGATGAGCTTGTAGATTCCACACCAGTAATTCCATTAGGGATTATTAAATTTACTACCCCTAAATAAGGTCAGAGGGTTATTCCTGTTGCCAGCAGCAGCATCAAGATTCTTTGGGTGTTACCTGAATCTGCTTTCTTTTCAGCAAAGCAGCTCCTCAAAATAAAGCAAATTCCCAACCTGGTGTTCTGCTGGCTGCAAAGCATCAGAGTGTGAAGTGATCATAGAGGATCAGGAGAAACCTGGCATTTCCTGTATGCAGTAATAGACATTGCAGCAGGTGCAGAACGTGACTGGGAGCTGGAGTGAATGCTGCAAGCAGCAGACAGATTTTGGGGGATGAAATCTGGAATTCTTTAGCAAAGGCCCATCCCTGCCCATGGCACTGCCCAGACCTTGTGCCAAAGGAAATAACACACCCTGCCTCAGGCACTCCCAAATGAATTTGGCCTCCCAAATTCACTCACTCCCCCTCTCGAGTTTTCCACTCCGAGTTTTGAATTTTCTGCACCCTTGTATGCAGCAGTGGTGCTTCCACAGAGAGAAGCCCCTCCCAGGGGAATGGGGCTGTTACCCCGTTCCCTGGGCTTTGTTGTGCCAGAACAGCTTTGGGTGCTGCAGGTGCTCTGAAAAGAACCCAGCTGGTACCAGCTCTGTCCTGCCACAGCCAGGAGCTCCCCCTGCCACATCCCAAACAGGTAATTCTGACAATTTCAGCTTCACCATCTGCCCCTCTGACAGCCAAATTCAGCTGCTGGGCAGATTAAGAGCTGTCCCATATGTTGAGGGATACCAGATCAATTTAAGGTGTGATTTTAAGCGACTGAAAAAGAATTCACATTTCGAACCAGGCTTTTTCCAGTTTGATTTCTATCAGAGTTCCAAATGAAACTGGGAAAGGAAGCTGGCACACCTCCACTTCCAAATGGACTTTGCCTCCTTCATTTAATTACTGAGCCAGTCCCAAAGCCAGGACGGTGGAACGTGCAGAACTCAGGTTTTTCAGTGTAAAGCCCAGGGGTTTAGCACAAACCCCAGAGAACTCCAGGGCATTCTGTGTCCCCTGCTGCTCTCCTACCCTCCTTTACCCCAGGGATGAGGAGCACTCACACAGCTCAGCTTCCAGGCTGGGAAACAGAGAATCCTTCTGCTGCTGACAGCTGTGCCAAGAGCAGTGCCCACGTTCTGTGCACCCCATCCCCTCCCAGGAAGGAAAACAGGCTGAGCAGTCCCATCCCTGGCTCCCAGGCAGTGGAGCTGGGGTTAAATGTCAGCCTCACCAAGGGCACAGCAAGGATGCTCCATCCCCATCTCGCTTCCACAGGAGAGAGGCAATGCAGGAAGGGAGGAAGGGGACAGGGAAGCAAATAAATAAGGACAATGCACAATTTATGAAGACAAGAAGGTAGTAAGTGCTACTCACCCAGAGTGTAAATTGGTATTGATGTCACAGCACAGCCCAGCCAAAAAATAATGCTGATGATAATTTAGGGCTTGCACTATATCTCACTCAAGCCACAGTCCTCCCCAACAGCAACTCTCACCCTGCCACTTTGCTCCCCTTCCCTATTCATTGGTGTCCTCCTAAATCAAATATACTCAATGTTGATTTGATTATATTTCCTTATTTTATTTACCATCCATTGCTCACTCCTCTCCTCGGGGGCCCTGGTGGTGTCTCAGGGATGTCCTGGTCCCTGGCAGTGGCAGAGGAACAAACCTGTCCCGAGGCCACAGCGGGGAGGATGCTCAGGCTGGGGAGGATTCCTGCATCCTGCCCAGCCCTCATCTGCCACGCTTTCATCTCTCCTCGTTCATGCCTCAGCTCCTGGCTCCCCTCTCCTGCCTCCCCAGGTTTATGGCCCTGCCTGACTTCCCTCCTGTAACATTTTACTGCTCCGTTATGGGCCCTCGGGGGCCTCGTTTCCACAAGTGCTGTTTTTGCTGTAGTTAAGCCTAATTCACTGGGTTCCAGCTTGCTCTCAGTTCCCAGGCTCCCTTCTCTGGCATGGCATTTTCTGGCGGATGGGAGACTTTAATATTATTAATTTTTTAAGTATTAATCCCCTTTTATGTGTTTCGAAGCCTGAATTAAATCCTCCCCCTCCACAGAGCACAATTTTTTCCTCTTTCTCCTGGGTGTGCCTGTGCCCCTGGCCCCCCATAAGGGCTGAGGGACCTTGAGGAGGAATCTGGGATCTGCTCTCATCATCCATTTGATGTTCTGTGGGAATGGCAGAGCCTTGGGAAAGCCTTGGGAGCCTCCAGTGCAGTGACAGTTCTGCTCCTCAAATGTCTGTCTGTATGCTTTCTTTTCAACATTTATTTTCACTTTGTCATTTGGGAATTAAATACTTTCCTTGTCGTTTATGTTCATTTCTTCCCTAAATCTCTGTGTGGGTACTCTGTGACCACTGGAGATCCACCCTCCCAACACAGGTACAGACACAGGTAAGCACACACAGAAAATACAAATTGGCAAATGATTCGTTTCAATAAATCTCCCTAACCAAGGCTCATTTTCCAGTGCTGCTTTCTTCCACGGCTCCAGCTCCACCTGGAGCTGTGATTTATTTTGTTTATGGACCAGTTTTCACATCAAACCACAGCACAATCCATGTCCTGCTCTACTCTGCCTGAGCCCAAAGCACAGAATCACCTCAGGAGGGGCAGGGGACACACAAAGGCCACCTGGCCAGGGCCAGGGCTGTCTCTGGTCCCAAAGCAGAGGGGGCAGGTGGGGCTGGGGAGAGCAGGGCTCCCCACAGGTGACTGATCCTCTGTGGGGTGACCTGGCTGGGGTTTGTGCCCAAAAGGACTGAAACTGCCTAAAGAAATAAAGAGAAGCTCCACACTGGAGTCCCATCCCACGTGCCAGCATCTCTGTTTAACTCTGCTCCAGTAAACTACTGAGCATCAGCTTAATCCCAAATAGCTCCATAACAGTGCCAATTACCTGGGAAAGGAAACATGAATTTGTAAATAATGCTGTCTTCTGCCATTCTCTGGTATTTTACAGGATCAGAAGCTTATTGCCAGCGTTTATTAGATTTGCCAGCCTATTGCAAGAGATAAATAGGTGTTTGTAGCTTCCCCCTATTTTCTCTGAGAGATAAACTGTGGCACAGAGAAATTAAATGAGCTGCCTGAGGTCATACAGTGAACAGTTTGGGAACTGCATCACTGGACCAAATCTTTTCTCCTCATTTTTGTGTTTCTGAAAGGCAAACCCTCCAGGGGTTGGGCACACACTGCCAAATGATCTCCCAAAATTACCAACACTGGCACAGCTCCATTCCTACAGAAGCTGTGAGCAGAATCAGACCAGCTGTTATCTTAAATGGCAACAAACAAAACTAAACCCAGAAATGAAAAGCCAATCCCAAGGACCTGGGGGTCAGAGCAGAGGAAGAGCTCGGGGGGCTGAGGTTCTGATCTGGGCAGGGGCTCCTGGCTGCAGTGGGACTGCACAGAAATATCATCCCTCGGGTCCTCGGTGTTTGGGGGTTTTGATGTCTTTTTACTGAATTGTCTTCTCTGGCAACAATGGCCACCAACAGCCCTGAGAGCCAGCTCCAGCTGGTGTACGCAGGAGGGGACCAGCCTGTTAGAAACTCCTGCAAAGCTGCCTTGTTTCAGGCCACAGAAACCACACCGAATGGATTCAGCAGTTAAAAATGATGCTATTGCACGTTTCTGTTCCTTGGGAAAAACTGCAGCTCCTGACTCCTTCATCAAACCCTGCCAGGTGCTCTGCTGGGATCTGGGCACTCAGAGCAGGCTCTCTGTGCACACAGAAATTCCAGGCAGAACCATGCCCTGCCCAGGGGCTGCTGCAGGAGGACATATCCCATGCAGCTGGAGCCCTGCAATGGCCTGGTCCCTACTCAGCACCCAACCTCAATGTTTCCACACTTTTCCACGGAAAAAGTGGGATCTATTCCACCACTCCCACAGGCACCAAGCACTACAGGCATTGCACAACACTGTGGGGACTTGCATTGGTAAAAGTGACTGTTCCTCTCCTCGGGGAGCTCAGCTCACTGACTCCACCAGACCTATTTATGTGAGCAATAATTACTGCTCTGAGAAAGGGATTAAATCTCCAGCTATTAGACTCTAAAGTAAAAGCCCAAATGACAGACACTAATCTCTTCAGGGTACAAAAGCAGTTTTTAGCTGGTGCATTAACGGGCTGTGTGGCATGTCCAGAGTCCCTGTTCCATGCTCAGGGAGTGTCCCTGTGTCCTGCCAGAGCCCAGGGACAGCAGGAGCCAGCCCTGCTTTCCTTTTTCCTTTCCTTTCCTTTCCTTTCCTTTCCTTTCCTTTCCTTTCCCTTTCCCTTTCCCTTTTCCTCTCCCTCTCCCTTTCCCTTTCCCTTTCCCTTTCCCTTTCCCTTTCCCTTTCCCTTTCCCTTTCCCTTTCCTTCCTCCCAAGGCAGTATCACCCTCTCTGCTGGCAGCACACCTGAGAAAGGCAGCAAGGGAATTCACCCCTGCCTCATAGCTCAGGGTGATCTGTAGGTATCTCAGCACTGTTTTTCCTGCAAAACTGATCAAGAAGTTTAACAGTCTGGCTGTGAAATAATGAGGAAGAGGAGGGATTTGTCCAGTTTTGATTTGTCACCTGGTTCTGGCTGAGGAACTGAGCATCTCCATGGATTTGTGTCTGCAGCAGCAGCTCCAGGTGACAATTACTGAGGTTCAGTGCTGAAAATCGAGCTGGTGGTTCAATGCTATGTGAGGGTGGTGCCTGCAGAAGGAATCACTGCTGCTGCCTGGTACCTGCCTGGTGCAATTCTGAATCCTGCACCAGGAGGTTCTGCTGGGAGGGAGAATTTCCTTGCCCTGCCTTTTCAATATCCCAGGCCCTTTGGAACAGGCACCAAATTCCTTCCCAGACATGAACAACTTCATTTGTCCTTGGTCAAACACCAGTGAGGAGAATTGAGTTATGCTGGAGGCAGATTTATCACAGGGAATCTCTTGCCACCAGCATCTGAGCTGAGCAATTATATTTTTAATAATAACTTACACATAATGGCTCAATACACAGAATTGAGCATTGATGTTTTTCCATCCCAACCTGCAAATTACTGCATTATGACTCTCACATCGTGCCTCCAATTCTTTATGATCAGACTTTTCCCCTTCTTTGCTACACTCTGCTGCTGCAGACAGGGATTCAGGAGGGCTGAGTGAGCTTTTAACCACACCATTGATGAAAATATTTCTGAATGCCTATTAATAGAGCCTCTCTGCTGCCTCCTCCCCACAGGCTGGTTACTGCTGGTGCTAACATGACAACACTCAAAACTCAGTGATTACTTGAAAATTACAGGTTTGGATGAGAACTCTGTTTCACTCAAGGATGTTTCGTACCACAGTGATCTAAAAAGAGCTGGGTTTTGTGACTGATCAGTGCTCTTAATTTTCTCACTTATTTTGCAGCTGCCTCTCTGAATAACTGGGGGTTGCAGGGCAGGCATGTGGAGAAGGAGGGGATAAACCCCACCTGCCCTCAGTAAGCAGAGACTAAATCAAACAAGGAAAGGGGAGAGAGAGGAAAGCAGCAAGAAAAGGAAAAACACCGAGACTAACTTTGGCCCCCATAAAGGAGCAGCTTTAGGAACACTGACTTCCATCTGTGTCAGAAATGAGCGGCACCTTCTGACCTACCCTTGGTATTTTTCATTCTGGAGAAGTTAACAACAAACCCAAAACCAAGCCCCCTCTGGCATTCTCAGCTCAGCTTCAAGGAATGGGATCCAGACAAACTGCTGGAGGGAAGGAAGGCTTTTGGATTCTGCATTTTATTTTATTAGGTGCAAGTGAGTTATTTTGATTATGTTGGCAAGAAGTGGGAAGAAAAAGCCTTATGGCAGCAGCTCTGTCCCCTCTCTGCCCACATGTGCACTCCCAGCACCACAGCCACAGGGTTTGGCCAGCAAAGGCTTGCAGAGCCCAACCTCCACCGTGCATTTGGGGGGCAGAAAAGCCTCTTTTAAAAAAAAAAATTATATATTAAATCAAAGCATGAAGGCAGGGAAAGGAAGGGGAGGAGCAAATCCCCCCAGTCTGGGGCATTGCCCTCGGGGTTTGGCATGAAGGAATGAATGAATGGCATTCTTTCCAGGCTGCCCTGGAGCTCAGTGTGTGTGGTGGGAAGGGGAGTGATGGCCAGGGGGCCCCAGGGACATCAGAGCTGCTGCCCCCAGCCCAGCCCAGCCCTGCCAGGGGGACCTGGGGGGCCTGGGGGTCACTCTCTGGCTGTCACTGGAGCTTTGGGTGAACCCTGAACTGTGCAGCTCCTCTGCCCATCACACTCCTGCTGCTCCTCACCTTCCAGAGGGAACAGGGAAATGGCAGCTCTGCCATCCCAGCGCTTCCCCATGCGTGCAGCAGAGTTCAAGTCATTTAAATTTGAATTTCTGCAAAGACCTCGGAGATCAGCCTCACTGCCTGCATGGGAATGCTGTGTACAGGAATATAACGATATCAAAGGCTGATCCCAATGGGAAGGGATTAAAATGGATGGAAAAAATCAGAGGCCAACAGCCTTGCCAGGCTGAGTGCCAGAACACCAAGCACAGGAAGTTACAAGTGGTGCTCTGACTTCCCTGTCCAAAGGGCATCCAGAGCCAGGGAAGATGGAAGCTGTGGTGCTGCTCACAAGGGTTTCCTCTGTTACTTTCCAAAGCATTTTAGCAGCTATTTATTACTTACTTCTCAAGACTGCTCTTCCTTCAGGAATCACTGGGTGTGCAGATCTCACAGCAACAGCCTGTCTCTCCTTTCCCTGACAGGGAAGCAGAAAAGAACAGAACTGTATTTCTCCACAGTGAAACCAATGATTATAAACTTTCAGATAAGAACTTATCAGCATCTGCCTCCCCTCTCAGCACCACTGAGACAACTTCCATGGCTCTGAGCCCTTGCAGAGAGCCACAAACTCAGGGGACCACCACTTCCCTTCCCTGACAGAGATCCTGTTCTCGATACAAACCTCGGCAGGGGAGCACAAAACCTGAGCCTGGAATGGGGATGGAAAAACACAGCTTGAGGAGAACTGTCCCCACAGAACCCTCCAGAGGGTCCCAAACTCACATGAAGCAAAAGCTGCAGCGTGGCTGTGCAGCAGGGCCCTGCCCCAGCTGTTCAGCACAGCAGGCAGGGCGTGCAGGCTCCCAGCCCAGGCTGCAGGGCCAGCCCCTGGAGCTGGGGGCTGAGCAGAGCAGCTCCCTTTCACCTGGGGCCAGCCTGTGCAGCTGGGATGGCACAGGGAAGGGAGCAGGTTCTCAGCTCCCCTTGCTGGATGCTGGGAAGGGTTGCAGCAGGAGGAACAGCAATAGCTGGAATTCCGCAGGCTCCATCCAAGCCTACCTGCCCACAAGAAGAGGTTTATGCATTAAATATCCTTGGCAGCCGGAATGGAGTGATAGAACAGGAGGATCACACCTTCAGTGCATCCACAGAACAAACCTTCCTGCCCTCAGCCCCGAGATCAGCAGACTGAGCAGGGCTGAGCCTCTCCCCACAGTCCCTGCTGTGTCTGGGATCCAGGAAACGCCTCCAGAGGCTGAACCTCGGCTCCCAGCCCCGGCAGCACAGCTGCCTCCACCTGAGCTCACCTGCTCTGTGACCTCTGGGGCAAAGCACTTGACCTGCAGCTGCAGCTCAGCCAGCTGGGCTGGAAAAGCACTGGGAATAAACCCTGGCACTGCAGAGACTCTGGGAAAGCCAGAGCAGGGTTTTCCAAGGGCCAGACACTCCCAGCACTGCTGGGTGCAGTCCCCTCACTGAGGAGCACACAATGACATCAGCTCTCTGCTGTCTCTTGCTTGTCCCACCCCACTCCACACTGCAAAAATACCTTTTTTTCTACCAGGTTCAGTCTGAGTTCAGACTTTTGTGGTTTCAAGCCCACTCAGCAGCCTTGGAGCAGGCAAGGGTCAAACCTACCCTGAGCAAAGCTGCACCAGGGCTGAGCACAGCTGAGAGGAGAATTCTCCGTGTGTGTTATGGAAATCAGCTCCCACTCACTGGGTGTTTACTGGAACCTCCTTACACACCAGGCACTTCTCTCCAAGAGCAAGCAGAGGTTACCAAGGGTGTGGGCAGGGGTCAGGGGGCCCCCCGGCAGCCCTGCTGGGTGTCTCAAGGGGTCAGGGGCACTCCTGCAGCCCTGCTGGGTGTCTCAGGAGGCACCCCTGCAGCCCTGCTGGCTCTCTGGGAGCCTCTCGGGGCACAGCCTGTGCCAGCAGCAGCCCTGGCTGGGCACAGGGCGTGTGAAAGGGCCTGTGAGGAGGAGGAGGAGGAGGCAGGGACAGCCCAGCTGCTCTCGGCTCTGCGGCAGGAAATGGAAAGGACACTCTGGTGGCAGGAGGGGCCACAGGGAGGGAGCCCCGGGTGCCCCCAGCCCCAGTGTGAACACCTCACCCCTCCCTGCAGGGCTGCTGCTCAAAGGGCTCCTTTCTGGCTGGGACATTCGGCCTGGTGTGAATGAGCCATTAACTCCCTGCACTCCCTGGGCCGTGCATTCCCGTCCCATTCCAGGCTCTGGAGCTGCAGGACCTGAACACAGAGTCCCAGCAAAGCTCCAGACCTGCCCTGTGTCACCTCCCTGAATGCTGCCTTAAAGTTCCAGCTGAAGACTGACAACACTGCTGCATCCAGCCCCCCAAAATGAGCAAAACCGGCCTTTGCAGAGTGACTCAGCCCTGCCTGACCTATGAATGAATGGAATGTCCAGGCATTTATGAGATCCCGTGTTCCCACTGACATCACCCATGACTCTACCCCCTGAGCTGGCTGAAGGAATTTAATGTATGTTTGTTTGGGTTTTTTAATGTCCATACTCTCATCTTATTACTCACAGCCACGCTTGGCTACATTTTAATTAGCTTATTACTTTTTATCTCAAAATACCTGCCTAAAAGAATAAAAATGTCTCAAAACATACACAAGCTTTTCGAAATCCCTAATGATTAAACTCCACGCTGCTCCAGAATTTTATCACAATTTTATGCTCAGGAATTTTATCGTGGTTATATTTCCTTTAGATTCATAGTTGCTTTCTGATCTGATTAATTCCCTTTCTTTCTGAATACTCAGGGAACTGCTGCATGTCCAAATGCTCTGGATTCTTCCTGACACCCACTGATTTATTTTGATCCCTGCCATTTATTACAGCAGAAAAGCTGAAAAAAGTGAGAGGGCTCCTCAGCTATGCCCAGCTGAGACCTCTGCCCATGCTCTGCACAGCCTGACTGGTGACATGGGGCTCTCCAAGGGCCAAAGCTCCAGAATTGCTCCCAGGATGACATCGTGGCACCACAGAGCTCTGCTGAGGACCCAGCAGAGGGGCAGAGTGATACAGGGATGTACCTAAACCCCCTCCAGATGGGGCCTGGAAACAGGATCTCCATCCTTCAGCAAAGCCATCCTAGCAGGACTGATTGTTTTCCCATCAGTCTTTTTCTGCCCCTGAGAAAGCCCAAAGACAGAAAACAAAACATAGCAATACAAAATGGAAAGAAACGAACCCAGAAAGGCACCAGTGACTACAGAAAGAGGAACAGGAGGCTGGGGGAGTCTCCTCGGTGCTGACAGCAGAGGTTCAGGCCTGTTTGAACTTCACTGGTGGCGAGCTCTCACATTTCTGGGGCTCCTGACACAGGCCTTGGCTCCAGGGGTGGAGCAGCTGCATCTCTCTTTGGATGGGATTGCTTCCACATGGGGAGGGAGCAGGATTTCACCAGAACGGCCCTGCACAGCTCCCTGCTCTGCCCTGCCCCACCCCGGGCCGCTGGCATTCCCAATTCAGGAATTCAGCCAGGCTGTCCCAGCCCAACCCACACAAAATCCCCCCTCCCAGCCAGGACACGGGGCTGGACCAGCTCCCACAGCTCCAGGGACAGCCCAAAGGTGGGGAGGTTTAGCAGGAGGATTTAGCCAGGATGTCAAGAAATACTTCCCAACAATCCCCAGCACTCAAATGAAGAAAAATCCAACTTATCCATTAAATAAATGAGAGTTCATTCGAGGTAATGCCTATGGAACAAGTGGTGAACACCACGTCCTGTCAGTGCTTTTTGCTAATAGTGGCCAGCAATTAGCCTGAGCCATTGAGTCTGGATTTGGAGGTGGATTTTCCCTGGGGATCTGTATTTCTCAGGGATTACAGGCTGGGAGCCACACTCTGCCTCAGTACCAACCCCAGGAGCAGCTCATGTGCGTGGCCCCAGGTCAGAGATGGGTAATTCAGGCACAAGGACAAGAAACAAGAAGCAGCCAGAGGAGAAGCCCAGCTGGCAGGACCTGGCTGTTGCCAACCCTGGTGACAAAATCCTTGGTGCAATTCCCTTCTTCGTGCCCATCTACCGTGGCAGAGCTCATCCCTCCTGCCTAAGGCAGAAGGAGGGTAGATAACTGAAGAATGGAGTGCTCTAAGACAGTTTCCAAAGTATGGTTAGCAGTTTCTGTTCCTCCTGCCTTTTGGGAAAGCTGTGACCAAGTGACAGAAGGAGTTGTGGAATCTCAGAGAAGAGGCAGCGGGTGGGAGAGGAGAGAAGGAAGCACCTGACAGAGCCCAGTGGCGTGGGGCAGTGAGACAGAAAAGGAGAGGAGCTCAGGGAGGTGTTTTGCAGGCTGAGTCTGCCCTGCTCTATTTTCCACTCACAGCCCCAACACTCTCGGTTTCAATCACAGACTTTGCCTCTTCCCCCCACACTCCCTGGGGAGGACTCTCAGCCAGGGCTGGGGCAACCCCAACTGTCACCCAGAGCAGAGTTCTCTCTGCTGCCTTTCTCAGTATTTTCCTCCTGACAGGCATCCTCTGTTCAGAGAAACCCCCTGTCCCCTCCCACGCTCTCGCCCGCACCATCTGCTTCTGCTTTGCACCATGACGTGCTTCCTCTGGGCTGTATTTGCTTTTTTTAGCCAAACCAAGAGAGGCAGAGCAATGCCCTGTTTGCTTTGGGGATGAACCACCACCCCCTCAAACACGCTGACTGGATTTACTGGGGAGGTTTTCCCTGGCGGGTTAGGGGAAGGTTGAGTTTTCATTTTGTTTTTGGTTTTTCCCCCATGAAGTTCATAAATGGGTTCCTCACAGCGTCTGCTGAGATGATGAAAGGCTTTAGGAGGCTGCTGATTCTGACAACCATCATCAGGTGGTAAGGCAGAGTGACCTGAGGGTTTGAGTGGGAGGGAGGACAGGGGGGCACGGAGCACCTGGCAGCCACTGTCACCCTGTGCCTCAGTGTCCCCATGGCACCCACAGGGCTGACCCAGACCTGCCTCCAGGGCACTGGGCCTGGCCTGTGGCGAGTGCTTTGTGCACAAAGCCCCCTAGAGATGCTAAATATCTGTGGTGCTGACACCCTGAAGTGCTCAGCAGGCACAGAAAGGGTGACAGCTCAGGAACACTCACAGGTCCAAGGCTGAGGGGCATCCTGGGATGATCCCTTTTCTTCAGCACAAAGATGAAGGCACAGTGAAGCCCCAGAGCCCGTCCCAGACTCCTGCACTGAGCAGAGCAGGGAAGAGGACCCAGCCTTGGCAGCTCCCAGCCCAGCAGAGACACTCCTTCCCTCTGGAGAAATTCTTACACAGCACAGGAGCAGTGGTCCCACAGCCAGGGCATTCCTGCAGAGGAGATGCAGGATTCCTGCAGAGGAGATGCAGGATTTCTGAGCCTTCCCCACCTGGTGAGTGGCTTCATCATTTCCAGAGAGCTTCTCAAACTTCACCTGGGTCACAGCCACCGTGCCAGAAGTGTGCCTGTGCTGCACAGCCCATTAATCCTCTTTGATCCAGACTTGATTAAATTTAACATTAGGTTTGGATGAGTAATTTCATCCTGCAACACAATTCAAGGTGATAGATGAGACCACAAGCAGGTGATAACCCAGGCCTGTCCCTCCTCCTGACACGGCAGAGCTGGCCAGGCTGCACAAGGAGATTTAGTGCTGCTCCAGAGTGGCAAGAGCCAAGGAATGAGGATTTCAACTGGCATGGGAGGCCTGGCAGGAGGAAGGGGCAGGCTGGAAGGGCTGGCACTGCTGTGGCCCCCGTGGTGTCCCCTGGAGCAGCTCTGGCACCAGCTCTGTGCCTGTTCCTTGCCCTGCAGGGCCTCTCATGGACTCCTTGGGCAGGAGTGGGCCCGAGGCAGAGCTGCACAAGTGTCCTGTTGGAAACACCCTCCAAAAGGACACGTTCCACCCCAACTAACAGCTCTGGGGCCGCTCTGTAGCTTCCTCTCCTTTCCTGTTGTGCAGCTGCAGTGCCCTGTGCCCGGGAGGGCTGGCACCTGGACGGGTTCACATCTCCAGAGCGCTTTGAAGATGAGACGGTTTTGTTCCCAAAAGCTACTGAGAGGCAGAGAAAGGCATCAGCAAAGCCCTGACACGACCACCCAGCCTGGCAGCAGCCAGGGCTGCAGCAGCCTGGGGCAGGAGGAGCTGGGAGCAGGGAGGAGGCACCGCTGCAAGGAGCAGCTCCCAGAGGTTCACCCTGGCACTCTCTGCAAGGGGAAGCTGGAGGATAGACCTCAGCCTGTCAAAACACACAGCCAGATGGACTGGCCAAGCACAGCTCCTGGCTCTGCTCCACCTCCATCTTCAGAGCAGGTGGGACAGCAGGAAAGAGGAACAGTTGATGTTAGCAGGGGCAGAGACAGCAGAGACTCGGGTGCTGCGAGAGAGGAGAGCCACCAAAGAGTTAAAATGCAAACAAGAAGCAGGGAAGACTGGAGGAGAGCCCGGAGAGAAGAGCAGGATCCACATACTGGGGATTCCAGTTCAGAGAGGCAGAATAATTCCCCCAGCAGCCACGGTGGCTGCAGGGCAGAGCTCTGTGCAGGCTGAGGAGCCGCACGGGACAAGGGGTTAATGAGAAAGGACGAGAGAACAGCACAGATAAAATCAGAAATGACATTCTGGCCAACAGAGCATCTCCAGGCTGGGGAAAAACCCAGAGACCTCGCTGGGTTCTATTTTCTGTCCTGCCTAGGGATGAGCTCTGGGCTGAAACTTCACCTTTAATCTCATTCCTGCATTTGAACAGAGCTGGGGTGCCAGGGTTCATCCCAAAGCCTCTGGATGAACCCACAGTTCTGCAGCTGGCCATCCCACAGACCCCAAACAAGGGGCAGCAGCTCGTCCTTGGGTGCAGCTTCCCAGCTCAGGCACCTGCCCACAGCCCTTCCAAAGACAAGTCACTGACAGGCAAAGCTGGATTCCAGCTCTCCCACAGCATTCCTGGGTGACCTTGGCAGAGTCCCTAATTGCTCTGTGCCTCAGTTCGCCACCCATAACAAAGAGATCATTAAAGAGCCATGAAATCACAGTGAAAGTTAATTAATTCAAGGTTCATGAGGTCCTGGTACATGAAGGGTGATGGCAGAGCACACCAGAACAGAAATGTCACAGCCAGCCCCACAGGAGCTCGTCCATCCACACATCCCAGGGCTCCCAGAGAGCCCAGAGGCAGCAGAGTCATGTGTGGCCACCCAGCCAGGTTAATTAGCCCTAGTCCCAGGTAATTAGGTAATTACCCTGCGTGGAGCTCCTTCTCTCTTTCCCAGTCAGGCTCAGCTCCTTCAGAGGGAGGTGGAGATCCCTGCTGGGCAGTGCAGTCATGCCAGGTGCATCCAGACCTGCTCTGTAGGAACCATGCAGGCTCAAGAATTCACCCTGGCCTTTTCAAAGCAGTGAATTCAACCCTTGCTCCCCCAACCAAAATAAGTGAGGCTGCTCAGGGCTGTGTTCGGGGTTGGCTCACCTGCCTGGGGGTATGGGAGCTTAGGGAATTCCAAGGAATATTCCAAAATTCCAATAACCAAGGAATCAGCCACTGCACAGTGCTGGCAGGAGCAATGCCACCAGTTAAGGGTGGGATGTGCCCTTTGTATCCTTTCTCATTTTCTTTCAATGGACAGAGTTGTCCAGATGGAAAAGAATGGTGTGAATTCCACCCTCCCTGAGGGAAAACACACCTCAGCTGCTGTCAACACTTGTGATTTATAACCCAAGCTTTGGATATTTAGTGGGTTTCTCAAAGCCTGCACTCCTGGAGTCGAGTGCTCATGTCTGAGACCTGCATCTTTCTCAGTCTCAAGGAGAGTTCCTGGCCTTTGAGTTTATAGAAAAATTTGAAAGCAGAACCGTTAGAATGTCAAAGTGAAGGAGTAAAACAGCAGAACAACATAAACAAAGTGGAAGGAAATATTCCTCCCAATGTCTGTGTTTAATTTTCCTGACTTTCATGCCAACCTCCAGGTTTTGGGTGCCCGACTCCTGAATATTGGAGCACTTCCAGCTGACAGCACAACAGCCTGGCACAGACATCAGTATAACCCAGTCCAGCAGCTGCCAAAAATGACAGGGAATGTTCACATTCCTTTTCTTTTTTCTGAAGAGCAGAAGGAAAAGACAACCAAAAAAATGGACTCTGGGGATGCAGGAAATGCAGGGGTTGAAGTGGGAACCCTCTCTCCAGGTGGAGGCTGCACGCTCCATAATTTGATGCTGGAAAGCCACACTTTGCATTGGTTGGGGGTTTTTTCAGAAGGAAATATTGACAGTGCCTGTCAGCAACTTCCCAGAGGGGTGCAGTGTCAGAGCACATTAGCCTATTGGAAATGAAAAACCAGATGCAGAGTCTGAGGCCTGGGAGCAGCAAAGCTTCGGCAGCAGCCCAGGCTCTGTGCATGCTAATTCAGTTTAAAGGAACACTCCTGTGCTCTTTGCTTTCCAGCAAACAGCTGGGGGGGTTTTCCCCTTTTAGCTCTTTGGTAGAGTAGTTTTAGAAAGAGATAGTCCACACAGAGATTTTTGGGCCAGATTTACCCAGTTCTTTAGATTACAAAGGACTGAGAAACATGCTTAGCAGTATTTAGAAGAACATCGAAATGAAGGGAGTGCCTGACTCCTTCTGGCTCTAGGGGATTGTTCAGCCTGTAGGAATATTTCCACATTTCTGGCCTATCCTCTCATTTATCAGCTCTACAGAGAAATATCTGGATTTTCTCCAAAAGCAAAATCCACACTCCAAACCTCCTTGCTGTTTATTACACGTGACAAAGGAGTGGGAAAAGCACAGGCAGGAGTGTGGAGACCTGCAAGTGACAGTGATTTGGTCAGGGAGAAGTCCCACGAGGCAGGAAGGGACTGCAGTGTTTGCCATGCCTCCCATCACACACAGGGCTGCACACCTGCCTCCAGCTGACCAGGACTGCTCCTAAAGACAACCTGGATTTCTCACACTGCGCCACCACGGGAAGGTCTCCCTGGAACTGTGCCACCTTAAAGCCACAGAGGAGCATCTCCTCAGTTCCAGCTGAGATTCTCCCATCCAGTTTGTGCCCTGAGCCACCTGAGCTGGTGTTTGACCTCACTGCCACAGAGGAGTCTCCTGGACAGGAGGTGTTCAAGCCCCTCCATCCTTGCAGCACTGCTCCATCCCCAGTGCATGCCTGCAGAAGTCCAATTTCCCCGTGAGCCAGCACTGACAAGCAAGGAGGGTGGAGATGTTCTGCCAGGTTTGCCTCCTTCCCCTGTGCCTCCTGCTGCTCCTGCCTGTCCTGCAGTGATGGATGGCTATTGGTTCTGGCTTCATCCCACGGAGAGATCTGTCACCTCATGCCAGGGAGAGGTGACAGCAAATCCATCAGCACGGAGACAGCTCTCAATGGCAGATTGCTTTCAAGGCCACTGGGGGCTGGATTCTGCTTTGCCTCCCACCCCAATGGTTCCTCTCCTCCCCTGTTTTACACAGGTCTTAGTAAATCTTCATTTGAACAGACCCATTTAGCCCCTATGCACAATGTGGGTTGCACATCCAAGCTGGAACAGCTTTGACTTACTGTGTGACTGTCTTGCCTAAAAGAAAAAGAGGCAAAAACCGAAAGAAGAAGGACTTTTCCAGAGGCTGGGTTCAGATTCGACCCCCAGTCCCCACGGGTTTATCAAGTCCAAAGCATTGTCTGGCCCAGAGGGGAACGCTGCTCCAGTGGCAGCTCCTACTCAGGGCAGTCTCAAGGATGGGAATGCAGAGCAGGCAGTAAAGGAGGACACTGGCAAATGAAACCACAGCTGATAGAAATGGAGCAAAATGTTTCTCCATTCCACACAGCACCTGCCTTGTTCAGCCTCTGGAATACTGGACTGAGTGCAGGACAGGAGCACCCCAGAGTTCTGCCACTGCCTCCCCCTCTGCTGCTCTCACCTGACCTCTTTGTGCCTCAGGCTTCCCCCAGGACAGGAAGATTTATCCTCCTGGAAGTGCCAGCTAAGACTTTATCAGCTGACACTGACAAGGCTGTTTGAGATCTTCACCCAGGAGGCCTGAATGAAGTGAGTGCAGCCACATCCACTCCCTCCTCTCCCAACACCCGGAGGTGATTACTGCCCGTGTGACAGTGCTCCTTGGAGGAGCCAGTGCAGCCTGGGCTTGCCTGGCTCTCCAGAGCCCCTGGCACTGCTGGCACAGAGGCTGTTCAGCATCCTCCACCCCTGAGGGCAGCCAGCAGCATCAGCGTTAGTGAAGAGCAGCTTCCACTTCTGCTCTGCCTGCTTGCAAAGAAGGGGCCCTGCCGGTGACCTGGAACTGCTTCTGCCGGGGAGGTGACACCGAGGAAGGGGCCCGGGGGCAGTCTGGAGCCAGCAGTGCCCCGTTCGCCCGGACACCAACAAACACCTCCCGGTGTGACAGCGGCAGGGAGGTCAGAGCTGGGGTCTGCACAGAACAGACCCCTGCACACCCAGCAGGGCAGGCTGCCAAGCTGACTGCAGTCCTGCCCCGCTCCCCCGGCCTCGGGGATGTGGCTGGGGAACACCTGCGGGCAGCCCTGCAGGTTCCAGGCCAGGCCAGCACCCGGGGACGCTGCTGGCTGCAGGCTGCCCCTGCAGGGTGATTTATGGATCTCTGCAGATGGCAGGCTCCAGCCACAGGCCTTTGGACCAGAACCCCAGAGCCTGCTGCTCCCTTAAAGGGGCTCTGCTGCAGCACTGCAAACTTCCTCTAAAGTCAACTGCTTTGGCATTTTAATATTTTAAGTGCTGACCCCTCATCGATTCTGTTCAGTCTTTTAAATCTTTAATTTACTTACTTCTTTGGGTTTTAAACCTTGCCTGCAATTGCAGCTAATTAAAAAGCTCATTAGTTGGCATCCTGAGCTGATTCCCTGGGCTTTATGTACTGTACCATTTGCCTCCTGAGAGTCTCAACCATGGCTGGGGCTGCTCAGCTTGTTTCCTACCTCCCCAGCTTTATGAGGTGTTCCATATTTTGGAAGACTGTTCCCCCTTCCCCCGATTTTGTTTTAAACCACCACGTGCTGCAGCCTGCAGGAAACTCAGAGCCATTCTGGCTATCCACAGTAGCTGTGTCACAAATTTATTTATAGCTGATCTTCCCCATCGTGCAGAGCTAAGACCTCCCCAAACTTGCAGCCCGTTTTAAAAGGGGAATTGTGTGTAGACAACAAACATCCCAAACAGATTAATTCCCATCACTACATGCAGGGCTTGACTTCAGCTCAAACATGCTGTTTACATGCCCAGTAGGAAATTCCATCCTCCTCAAAGACAAACACCAAGGGCTAAAGCCAGAGACGATAAAAATGGGTTCTGATCTCACACACCCCATTCATACACAGACCCTACAATATGATTGCTAGAGCAAAACACCAAAATGCATTTCTGAAGTACACACAGGGTCACATTCATGTCTCTCATCCACAAGAATTTGCTCTCTCACATCAGTTTAGGGATGGGTGGCTTCAAAGGCAGTAAACGTTTTCCTGGTGTAGCACGGATAAAACCACAGTCTGGGCCAGCTCTGCTGGAAATCTTGCCAGAAGATGTAACATTTGGGAGCAGTCAAATTCATGCCTTAAGCTCTGATGTGTGCACCCAACAACATCAGGAGACTTCTCCTCAAAGCCACACTATTAGCCCCGGTTTTTATTTGGAAGATACAAGTGTGTGTATCAATTTTCATTCCAGTACATGCTGCCATGGCCACGTCTCTCTGCCTGCCCTCACTTCCCACATCCCTGCTCCCTTTTTTCCCCCAGCCCTCAGCCTTGGCAGCTTGTCACAGCCAGCCTCTGTCAGGGCACTCTCATGGCAGCAGGGCCCCAACTGGAAACTGGAATATGGAGCTGCTCCCTCACAAATTCCCCTTTTCCTCCCCTCCCCTTCCTTGTCACCATCTGGCTGCTCTGCCTTCCAACAAACCCAGCAGCTCTGCTCCCTGCCTGGGAAGCTCCTGCCTTTGACTGTGCCGGGGAGCCCACGCCACGGCTGCAGAGCCTGTTCCAGGGAAGGTTTGCACAATACAGCTACAGAGGAAGCTGTGATTCCAGAGCACCAGAGACGTCCCGGCCCCGGCTGCTGCAGGAATGTGCTAAAGCCCATCTGGGAAGGAGCAGGCCTCCTGCTTCCTGCTGCCTCTGCCTGCCAGGAGAGCCAGCAGGGGTGGCAGGAGCAGGGACCAGAGCTAGGCTGGAGCACGGGCGGCTGGGATTGGCTTTGGCAGCAGCTCAGCCCTCGTGTTTTCATTTTACAAGGGCAAAACCAAACCCACCTCTGGTTTGGGGTTTGTGTTCATGCCTACAGAAACAGGAGAGGATTTCAGACCTGGCAAACCCCAGCTTCCCCCCACACACACCCCACACATCCCCTGCCTTCCCAGCTCGCTGGCTTCCGACCAGCAACATCTAAAATAGCCACCTTCTCCTTCCCTAATCCCTACCTTGCTTTTAGGACTGGAAATAGAATAAAGTAAAGCCAAACAGACCAAGTCCATCCTCAGAGCAGCCCAGCAGGGCTGGCAGAGTCCAGGCACGGAATTTGGCAATGGGAAAGGCAAGCCCAGACAGACTGGAGCAACAGGGAGGGGATGCTCAGGTGAGAAAACAGCCAGAGAACACAAAGCTGCTCTCCAAAGGATGCCAAAATGGAAGTGGGCAGGCAGTGAATAACAGCACCTGGATCACAACGTAAATACCAGGAAATGTCAGAGTGGGGCTTGGTTCTAGAGAGGATCATGATGTCTCCTGCCTTGTATGTCCTCCTTACTGACCCTACAGTCCCATAAACCAAGTCCAGCATCCCACATCTTGGAGTCCTCTGGCAGAACTCCTCTCACCGTCACACAGGCCACACACCCTACAGGTGCCTCCCCCAGCCTCTCCCTCCTCTCTGGGGGCCAAAGCAGGACAGGGCTGGTGCAAACACCCCTGGGGCTGCCTCCCCTTTGCTGCTGTTTGAGGTGCTGCACTGGACTGAGAACCACAGGAACAGAAGGACTGCAGGAGCTGGGGTGAGAGAGGAGGCCGGAGGCACAGAAACCTGAGTGGATTCCCAGCAATGAAACACAGGATCTGTCAGGAGAGAAGGGAGGAACCCAGGGTGGGAACAGCAGAAAGCACAGATCAGGGCTGAGCTGTCTCTGGCTGAGGGAGCCAGGGCAGCAAATCAGGCTGGAAGCACATGATGTTTCTCAGAGCCTGGGGCTGCAGCAGCAGAAGATGTTACGGGTCAGGACTCAGGTCTCTGGCAAAGCCCAGCAGCTGACCAGGGACACAAGTTTATCCAGGGCTTCTTCACGTGTTGTCTGGCCACAGCCAGTTGAACCTCTCGGTCCTCTCATCACCAAGAGCCACCCTGTCTCTTGTTTTCCAGGAGAAAAATCCCTGGAAACTCCTTCTCCTTTTTCCCGGGCAGGACTTTTGCAGGACAGGACAGTGCACTTGTCATGTGCTGGTTAGAGTCAGCTGGAGGTGAGGCTGTGCTGCAGGCAGCCCTGAGGGCTGCCAGGGTCCCCGGGAGGGTCCCCTCCCCTTCTCCCCTCTGCTTTGCTTCCCCTGCTCTCCTTCTGGCACAGAGCAAGTGAGCTGTTGCTGTGGGGCTGGCCCAGCACAGCTCCTTTTGGCAGCCCCAGCCCCTGGACCTCAGCCAATGCCTGTCCCAGGGGATGTCGGGAACGCTTTGGAAATTAAATCTCCCAAGAACTCACAAGGCTGCAAATGCACACAAAACCACACCTCTCCTCTTTGCCCCTTGCCCAACACAGCCCAGCCCTCAGACAGTGGGGGTCTGTCCCCACTCTGCTCTCAGCTGTCTTTATCCCCTGTTCACATTCAGCTCCTGATCTGGCTGAAATACCAGGGGGTCTGATCCTTTGCCACTCCAAAACCCTCCAGGACAGAGAGAGGGATGGAGAATTCCAAAATGAGCCTCGTCATTAAGGCACCTGGGAGACGCCTTCTTTTGTGTGCTTCCCAAGCAGCACTGTTATGGTGCAGACAGCTCTGGGCACCAGGGAAGGCACAGAGCTCCTGTGCTAGAGGTGCCCATTCCCTGAGGAGTCTCGGGAGGTCTCTGCCTTTGGGCACAGCCAGTGCTTTGCCATGGAGATGGTGCAGGGCCTGCAGAGTCTCCCCTGGAGATGCACGGCCAACAAAACCTCTGTAGCTTCTCCTGTCACTCCCCTGCAGAGGAAGCTCAGGAGGGATTGATGGATGGACCCCTGGAGATGCTCTGGGATCCATCCATCTGCCCTGCCCCTCTGCAGAGCCCCTCTCCCTGTGCCCCCAGAGCAGGGGGATTATTTTTGTCTCCACCACAAGCCCGGACGCTTCTGGGTGTGGCTGTGACATCTGTGCAGCATTTCTGCCACCCTCCCTCCCCTGTCAGTCCCAGAGAGGGGATGCAGAGGGACCTGCCCAGCCACCCTCTGCTCCAGGGTAGTCAGGGCTCTCTGCCATCACCCCGTGACAGCTGAGGGCGGTATCTGGGCAGCCCCGAGGCACAGAAGGAATGTGAGGGCTTTCAGGAAGGAGGAGTGCTTTCCAGCTGTGCCACACTGTGCCAGCCCCGGTGACAACATCCCACCCGGCAGGCCCCATTCCAGGGGCACTGCCAGGGCAGGAGGGCCACGGAAGGAGGAGGAGGATGATGCAGGTACAAGGGGGGACCTCAGCGACCGTCCCAGCAGTTCCCCTAGGACACAGCTCTGTCTGCTGAGGCAGCGGGACAGTCTGCAGGAGCAAGGGGACAGAGGGTCCAATTTCAGAGCCTGTCCCCACTTTGGGGCCGCGGCGGCGCCTCCCAGGCTCCCCCTGCCGCAGTTCAGATTCCTGCGGGTGACACATGGCCCTGGAGCGCGGCCAGGGCAGCCAGGCGCGGCTCTAGGGGGAGCAGGTGCCACCGTCCCTCCCCAGCCTCCCGCGGCTGCCCGCACACGCAGCCAGCCTTCCTAAACAGAGCCCTGCCGCTTCCCAAAGGGGCTGCAGCCGGGGGTCTTCCCAAACCCGTCTGACTGCCAGGCTTCCCGGCAGGTCGGGGGTAGAGGCTCCCACTCCCGAGCTCCTTTCTGGCTCGCTGTGCTGCTGGTGCCAGAGCTGTGGCACCTCAGCCTGTCTCTTCTGCTCCAGTAACTCCCAGCTGCTGGCACTCGGAGGGACAGAGCAGAGCGGCAGACGCCGGCTGGGTCACAGAGCAGCGAGCAGATCTGCAAGGGGACAGGCAGCTTCCACCCTGGGATCTGGGATCTGGAGCATCAGCATGGCAAAATCAGGCTGCCCTTCGTACCCAGCCAGGACTCTGAGAGCCCGGAGACACTCCTTGCTGTTCTAGACTTTGCTGCTTCAAAGCATATCAGACTTTGGAACAGGCACTAAATCTGTCAGACAAACAGTAAGGACAGGCAAAACCCAATCCAGGCCATCACAGGCAGCCTGAACCATCCACAGGCTGTGCATTGGTCCTGGAAGGCTATGGAAAATCAACAGGGGCCAGCAAGAGGTGTGAACAAACAGTAGACAAACCCCAAAACCTAAGAGCTGCCATCTCCCCAGCCTTTAGCTGCACACACTCAGTGATCCCCAGCCAGTAGAGTTATTCCTGCCTTTGCAGTGCAGTTCCCATTGTTGCTGGCTCGAGTGTGTTAAAACACAGTTTACTTGTGGCTGCAGACCCTGGTGCAGCCTCCCCTCCTGGCCCCACAGACAAGCAGGGAGGGTCTCTGCCCTCAGAGCAGAACAAGCCACATTCAGAAGGGGCAGGGGAGAGCGAAGAAGAGTTCTGGGAGGTTTAATGTCCCAAAGCTTCGTTGGCCCTTATGCACAGCCCTTCTGCCAAGGCTGGAGGAAGTGAGTCACTGCTGGGGCTGGAGGGGGGCTCAGAGCTTCAGTCACCCCCTGGAATGGCCTGGAGCAGGGACAGCTCTGCCCAGGGAGCAGCCAGCACTCCATTCCTGTCTGTGTCCCAAATGAATCACTCCCAGCAGCTGTGGCCATGCCTGACTATGCTCCTCATGTGCTTTCCATTAGCTGGGAAAACAAGGCAGGCTGCTCCAGCACCGGGCTTTGGTTTGTGGCAGTGGGGAGAGCAGAGGGGAGAACCTGGGAACCCAGCTGGGCTTTCCCCCTGCACACAGGTGCTGTGGCTGGGAGGGGACACCCCTCACAGGATCACTGAGGTGCCCTTGACCCCCTTTCCACATAATTTTTTTCTCCATTCAGCTTTCCAAATGCAACTCCTGGGCGTGTTCTGTAGTCAGACTGACTCCCACATACACGCACAGCTATTCCTAAAAAGCCAAACCCTTTGCGTGGTGGAGCAGGAGTGCTTTACTTATTTCAAAGATTATTTTATTGGAGGTACAACCCAGAGGAACCTTCCCATTCCAAAGCTGTAGCCACAGGAGTTACCAACAGCACCGTGCAGGAGCCACAGCACAACAGAGGCAGAGCAGGGAACGAGGGCCCTCAGGAGCACGACAAGAGCCTGAGGATAAAAGCCCACCTAAAATCCATGGAAAGTCCCAGCCCCTGTGTGACTTCCAGAGTTGTGCCTCAGTTTCACCCCTCCTGCATAGCTGAGGTCAGGGTGACCTGGGGGGACAGAACAGCTCTTAAAGCTCTTTGGTGTGCTCAGAGGAAAGGCACTCCAGACAAGCAAAAGTGTGGCTATTGATTGAGAGAGCACAAAGGGAACTGCCCAGGCTTCACTCCTCTCCTGCCTGGGTCACTCCCTGTTGGGAAAAATGCTGGGCTTGTGCTTCCCACCTCAGCCAAAAATAATCAGCGAGCTGCAGGGGGTAGAGGGCCTGGGGGGGAGGGAGAGAGAATTTCTCTTCTCAGGCTGCCAGAGCCGAGAGGCTGCAGCACATAATGAGAAATACATTCCCTGCCTGTGCCTCCCCTCCTCCAGCAGCCACCTCTTCACAGAAAACCCGTGTGGGGCTGCTCCAAAAGCCACAGGAGCGTGCAGCCTAAGCCAGTGGTTCTCTGCTTCCCTCTGAGACAAAATAGGATGTTTAGCTTTTCCCCCATCACTCTCTCGAGCACAGCTTGGGGCAGTTGGGAACACGAGCTTTGCTGAGGGGACACCAGTGTGCACACAGTGCCTGACAGACTGGCCTTGCTGTGGATAACTTGGGACAGACACAAGAGTTCATTCTCAATGCAACCCCTGTGCTCTCCCCGCTACACAAACCAGCTTATGTCAGAGCACAGCTGAGGTGTGGCCTGAGGCACGTTCCTGCTTCCAGCTTCCCTTTTCCAGGAGATGTTCCTGGGTCCTGCAGAGCTGGATTTGCCTGGACCATTGCAGTTTGCTGCCTCCAGCATCCCACTGCTGAGCCTCGGCTGTGGCTGCTGGTTCAGACCAGCACCTTCCTCCCCTTGGGAGGCCTCGGCTGCTCTGCAGGAGCAGAGAGAGAGGCACAGGAGAGAGGCACAGGTCAGAATCACCCTCTGCCTTCAAACCCCCAGCCTCTGAGGCCTCAGCCACTCCTGCCAGGCTGCAGGCTGCCAGGCAGAGGAAGCCGGCAGGCCCCGGGGCTAATGACAGCGCCTCGGAGGCAGCGGCGGAGCCAGGAATCAAAGCGCTGTCCCCGGGGAGTGGCGGCGGAGCAGCAAAGCCCCTCCTCAGCGGCAGAGCAGCTCTTCCATTTCCTTGGCTTCAATTCTTGCCTCTGTTCCCCTCAGCGTCTGCTGCGGCTCCAGCCGAGAGTTGCAGGGAAGCCCAGCTGCCTCAGCAGGTATGGTCTCATTAATGAGCAATTAGCTCCCAGCCTAATTGGGCAGCAGAATGGCTAATGAGCCCGGTCGTGGCTGTCTGTGCCCTCATTATCCCGTGCTCAGGCAGAGGTAATGCTGAACTCCCGTCCCATTTCCGTCATGCCCCCGTCAGAGCCCGGCTCAAAGCCGCCGTGAGCCGTGTGCCAGTGCTCCCTGCTTCCAGCACTCCAGAGCTGAGCGCTCCTCTCCCTCTCCCTCTCCTCT
>VXBQ01014487.1:30681-56988 GCA_013400175.1 Phainopepla nitens | reverse complement strand
CTGGAGGGGGGCCTGGAGGGGCTCATGCCCAGCTCTGCACTCACAGAACTCGTGCAGGGGGCTCTGGAGGGGTTCATGCCCAGCTCTGCACTCACAGAACTCGCTGGAGGGGGGCCTGGAGGGGCTCATGCCCAGCTCTGCACTCACAGAACTCGTGCAGGGGGCTCTGGAGGGGTTCATGCCCAGCTCTGCACTCACAGAACTCGCTGGAGGGGGGCCTGGAGGGGCTCATGCCCAGCTCTGCACTCACAGAACTCGTGCAGGGGGCTCTGGAGGGGTTCATGCCCAGCTCTGCACTCACAGAACTCGCTGGAGGGGGGCCTGGAGGGGCTCATGCCCAGCTCTGCACTCACAGAACTCGTGCAGGGGGCTCTGGAGGGGTTCATGCCCAGCTCTGCACTCACAGAACTCGCTGGAGGGGGGCCTGGAGGGGCTCATGCCCAGCTCTGCACTCACAGAACTCGTGCAGGGGGCTCTGGAGGGGTTCATGCCCAGCTCTGCACTCACAGAACTCGCTGGAGGGGGGCCTGGAGGGGCTCATGCCCAGCTCTGCACTCACAGAACTCGTGCAGGGGGCTCTGGAGGGGTTCATGCCCAGCTCTGCACTCACAGAACTCGCTGGAGGGGGGCCTGGAGGGGGTGTTGACCGGGGTGGAGGCCGTGCGGGTTTTGATCCTGCGGAACACGGCCTGCCGCCGGTGCCGCCGGTGCGCGCGCGAGCTCGCCGCCTCGGGGGTCTTCTTCCAGTAGTAATAGAAGGTGATCAGCTCCCCCTGCAAACACAGAACACGCTGTTAGAGGCACATGCAAACCTGACCTGCCAGCTTTCTGCCTCTCCTGCCTCTCTGTGTGCACAATGGGATTTTTCCAGGAAGAATCGTGACGTACCTCAGCCAGAAAAAAGAACTATTTAGGTAAAAAAAAACCCCTTCATTATTTTACGCTTCCTTTTGCAGAGGAGGTAAACAAGTAAATAAATGCTTTATCACTCCCCTCCTAGGAAAGGAAAGAGAAGCACCAGGAGCCAGCCTCCACCTGGATGCTTCGGAAGAGGGTGCCCTTGTGTCACTGTCAGCATCCCCTGCCACCTCTGCTCTCAGCTCTGCTGAGCTCTGACAACCACCCCAAACCTGCCACAGCTCCTGCCACCACTGAGAGAAACAAGGCTCAGCCCAAACAGGCTCTGCCATTTTGTCAACCTACATTCCACAGACAGGTATTGTTCAATGTTCCTGTGTAAGGAGCTGAAAGTTTGAGTAAAAACACGTTCAACAACGAGTCTATAATCGTAACACAACCCTACCACACTAAATCGTGTTTTAATTTGAATATACCCACATCTAAATTAATTAAGCAGTTAAAAGAGCACACCTAGAGAAATGAGTGATAATTTCACAGCATAATGAATCTGGCTTACGTTCAGGAAGTGCAGCAGCTGCCATTCAAACCTGCGGATGCAATGCTGAACCAAAGAACAGCATGTGGTTTTAATCTCTTTTCTCTTACTTTGAAACCCCATCATTTCCTGGCGACTTGTCTGCCTCTAAGGTAAAAGGTGTTGTTGCTTTCAAGTTGCAAGAGAAAAAACGGAGAAGTTCTAACCAGCCCCTTGAAAAAAATCAACATCAGAACAAACATACCTGAACTGCCCACAAAAAGGGTTTCTTTGAACTGTGTTTTATGTGATCAAATAACCTCAGCCTGCTGCCTCCGTGGGGAAATCCTGCAGCCCCTGCTCCGGGCAGAGCAGGAGTTAACTCCAATAACGACCCTGCCTGAATCCAAACCCTCCCCAGGGCCCCAAACAAGCAATTACAGCCACAACCAATACCTGCACCACTGAAACACTCCAAAGACAAAGGGAGGATGTTGTTCTAGACATTAACTGCTGACATTTAAGACACTTAAGAATTTTACCAGTACCTAATTTAAAAATAGAAGCCCCAGAAGAAAGAACACGACCAAAACGGTGATTTCTGGCAACAGGCAGAAGAGATCACTTTTAATCTGTGCTGCCACAGACTGAGATGCTGCTGCTGATCCCCACCATGCACCTATGTTTGTGTATTACATATAAAATAACATATACTCAGAGTGATGGCTGGTGAGGAAGAGCAAGTGGGCAAAACATTACCTACAGTTCTTGATTCTGACAGACAAAAGCCCTACTAAAAATATTCAAAATGTGTTTCCTGCAGAGAATCTGACCGTGGCTGGCGATGAGCACGCAAGCCATGGCAAAGTGGGCAGAACAGGAGCTCTGAGCCCTGCACCCTGCTCTGCTCCTGCACCTGTTTGCTTTAGAAATACCATTTCCCTCACCTGGTAAGTGGCTCAAAGTCCAGCCAGGCCAGCTGTTTGTCCACGTGGGGATATGCCTGTGCCAGGAGCCAGGCTGGGCTCTGCAGGGAGGCTTTTGCAAAGCTCTGCACAGGCAGAAAGTCTCTTGCAAGTGAAACCAGGCATTTTTTACCTATAAACTCATTTGTATCAAACCTGAGGTGTCAGCACCAAGGAGCAGGTCGGTAAATCCCATGTCTTTATGTCAATGAATTAATGTGTCCTCTCACATGTGGCAACAGCAGAGTACAAACCAATCTGTTCTCCTCCCATCATAAAATAGGGAATGGGAACCTATTAGAGCTCCATTTACACTCTGCAAAGCCACCAGGTCCCAATGGAAGTTTAACAACTTATACATGCAGATCATAAACCAAACTTTAAAAAAGAAATGGTGGATATTTATAGAAAATGCCAACCTCATGACCATTATGCTTTTCCCCCCCCGAGACTTGCTCAGAAGTGCAGTCACAACTGCACACGGATAAAGATGAAGTCAAAGTCTATTTATTCAACAACCAATTTTAGCCCAGCTACAAAATCTGGACAGATTAAAGGACTAAAGAATATTCTGTACTTGCAGTTCATGGCCAGACTGCACAAGTGCAGCACTCAGTAAGGGCTCTGGGAGAAAGAGAGAAGTCAGAGGGGGAGCACACACAGAATGCCAGGTTACACGGCACCCCCGGGAGGAATTCCAGGTGAATCTCAGCCACCTGGCTCCCCAGGAGGCCCCTGCCTGCCCGAGGTAACTGCTGCAGGGGCTCAGCCTGGCAGGAGCAGACCCACCAGCCCAGAGCTGCATGGGTGGCACAAGCTGGAGCACAAAGGACTAAGTCAGGCAAGCTTTGGTTCCCCAAACAGGCAGCAAAACCAGCTTCCAGCCTCACTGCAAGAAGTCAAATGAGCTTTAATCAAACATGCACAGTGCGTGCTGCTGAAAGCCAGGGCACATAAATTCAGGAACAAAAGCTGCTGCAGAAATCAATAGCCTCCTGAAACATTAACACAGGCCAGCATTGATCAAAGGCCCAGGGACAAAAGGCTGCCTTGCAAATTAGCTGCTGGTTTTGCTTGCAAGCAAACAGAGAGGCATGAACGCTCTGACATGAATGGCCTGTAATGATCATTTTGTTGGCGGTGATCTCACCTCAGCTCACCACAAGGTCTCGCAGTCAGCACATCCCACGTGCCCGAGCTGGGGCTGCCGGGCCAGCTGCTCCAAAGCTCTTTTGTGGCTACCAGCCCATCCTGAGGGGCCAGCCCTGCCCTGCCAGCCTGCAGACACTGTCCTTGTCCTCTGGGTGCTCTGTGCAGGCTGGCTGCTGCTACAACACACAGCAAAGCCAAGTTAGAGCAGCCTGAGCCACCCCTCGTGTCACTGGACTGGCTCGGCTTAGGGGGGACTGGCACCCCTCTAACGGGATGTAATTTATTCCTTAATAAATTCACCCAGGAGGGTGAAACCTCTAGGGTGGCTGTAATGTGCCACATCCACGGGAGATGCTGTTCATGCCTTCCCAAACCAACTCCAAGGCCCAGCTTTTTCTTTCCCACCGGTGTGGGGAGAAGATTCCTTTCCCTTCCAGGATTCACGGCTCCCTCCACTTCTTACACCACCACCTCTTTTTTCCTGCACTCACAACTCCACCTTTCCATGTTAACATCTGATTAACTGTCCCAAACACACACAAAGCAAAATGAGAAGCATTATTCAGGCTTTTAACGTCACATCTCCCTGAGAACACCTACATTCCCAAGTTTCACAAGGCAGAGGGGATTATGTTCCTCACTAAAAACACCAGTTCAGCTTTCACCAATTCTGGAATACATTCCGAGCTCACCACTCAAGTCTCCTGCCTCCTCCTGCCAAGGCCATTTCACCCCACGTTGTAGGTGCACATAAAAACCTCACACTTCATCTCCTTTCAGCTCCACTCTGCAGATTATTTGTGCCGAGGAAGATGTGGCTCAGATGCCTCTGGCAGGAGCTCACAGCAGGGAGGTTTCTCTGCAATCCCGAGCTGACACCTCCCAGCCCTGCTGCTCGAGCAGGGGACTGTCCTTGCCAGGGGCACCTCTCCCCCACCTCTCACCTGTGTGTTCTCCCAGCCCAATCCTTCCCCCAAGCACATCACCCCCACCGGAGCAGCCCCTCTACCTGCGCACCCTCAGCAAGCCCTGGTTTCCTGCTTCTTATCAGCACTTTTCAAATGTAAAATCCACCACCCCAGCCCTGCCCCGAGTTTGTGCTTAGTCTTGCCCTGGGAAAACAAAGGATTAAGGCTGGGTGTGCATCCCTGGACGTTCTGCCAGCCCTGCAGCAGCACACACACACATCAACTTCCCTTCAAGGATCTGTTAGGGTAGAACACAGTGAGCAAACACAATAATTGCTGTTTAATTTCCCCAGAGCCGAGCTCTGCCAGGGAAAAAAAAAAAATAAAAATCATGGGGGAGGGGAATAGCTTTGCAGTAAGGAAAGAGAAAAGTAAATGACAGCACTCCTCAGTGCTGTAACCAGCCATGGCAGAGCAGAGGGGAACAGATTGTCCAGCTGTGGCCTTAATGAATTCACAATCTTCCTGGAATGCTTCAAGATTTTATTAAGTCAACTCAATTTAGCTAATACTCTTGTAAAGTCCTGCAGTAAAAACAGTCTCCAGTGCTTCCCTCCTCACTGGATGCCCTGGCACAGGCTGGGTCCCAGCACCCCAGGGCAGGATCACGGCAGTGTGTGGAACACATCACAGTGCAGAGCAGGGTCAGCCTGGCTCCTCCAGCTTCACAGAATAACCCAGGATACTGGCCTGCACTGTTAGAGACAAAACTGGAAATACCCCTCCCTTCCATCAGACAGCCCAGAGCTGCAAGCACGAGGGGCTGCCCGGGGCAGGGGTGGCATCAGCATCCTGCAGCTGCTCCCCAGACAGCTGTGTGTGGCACCTGGGGACACGGCTCAGTGGTGGCCATGGCAGGGCTGGGCTCATGCTTGCACTCCATGATCCTGGAGGGCTTTTCCAGCCTTAATGGTTCCACGGCTGGTTCTTCTTATGAGTCCACAGCCAGAGAGAGAAAAGGTGGAACTCCTGCCCTGGTCTGAACGAGCAGCAGGGCCGAGAGCAGCCGGGTGCAGCTCCAGGAGTTGCTCTTGGCCATTTTTCCAGTGTGAAGCTCGGGCTCAGTGCCTCTGCCAGCCATGACAAATAGGTTTGCACATGCTCTAATTAAGCAGTAAGTCTCAGCAGCTTGTTCAGTAGCACTGATTAATGTCCACCTTGGGTGCACAGGAATCCGGCATATTCGAACACATTACTGAGGCTTTAAGAGAGGCTTTTAAAAATCAAGCAATATTTTACTTAACACTACAAAAAACCCCATTAAAAATCATGGGATGCTCTCTAAGGAATCCCCTGCAGGTCTCAGCTCTCTGGCAGATTTTAGAAGTACAGCCATTTTACCTTGCAGCTCCTCTGGCCATTTGTTATCTCCTGGATGGCAGCACAGCCCCTGCTAAGAACTCCACCTCCAGTTTTGGGAGATTGGCTGCCCCCCACGGTTTCCATGCTCTGCACACCGCAAGGTTAAGCTCCCTGGTTTCATTTCTTTATTTGAAACTCCTGGCAAACAGGCTGGGCAAGTGGGAATCCAAAGAGAAGACAGGTGTGTAACAAACCCAGGCTGATTCCCTGGGTTTTATGCTGTCAATTTACTCCCAACACAGGAACAGTCACAGAATTTCCTGGGAACCCAGCCGAGGCTCCATCTGCATCTTCTGGATTTCATTTTGTTGTGGAAAAAACCTGCAGTCAGATAGAGCTTTATGCTTTCTAATTGTTCCTGCTAAATGAGTCCTGGAACCCTGCTTAGTCCTCCACTCACCACGGCAAGAGGGAGCTCCTCTCTCCTACAAATGAAGATTCTGTCTGAATGCTGCCACAGGGCCTGGGAGAACTGGGGCACTCCACAAATAAGCTTGGAACCTGAAGATTTCACTCCCAAGTTCCTCAAGCAGTGAAGTGAACAGAATAATTTCACTGTGCATGTCACCTAAACACACAGATCACACTTCTGTAATTGCCCCAGGAGAATGTATCTGCCCTTCTTAACTCCTACTAATTCTTCCACATCATGGGTGAGTAATGGAATCACTGTTAGAGGAGAGAGTGAGTGCAGGGACTGCAAAGTCAGGGGGAAAAAAGGACAGGAATACATGAGCTGGATGTAAATAATCTCTGCTTCAAAACAAACATTATCTGCAGTAGCACAGCAACACTCCACCACTGTACAGCATCTTCCATTTGATGGCAAAGTCAATGAAGTTTTGCAGATTAAGTCCCAGCACATGCTTCTGAAGTTTTATGCTGTGAGGAAACAAGGAGACACAAGATTTATAAATTGGCCGAGATCAATCCTGAGAGGGAAGGACAATTGTGCCGATTAACCTCCAGCTCTGTGAGCAGCTCCAACGCTGACAGCCTCCGAAATGCCCTCAGAATTCCAACCCAGGCTACTGGACAGGCTTACCCACCCTCATTAAGCAAAGGACTGGCCAAGGGCTCAACATTCCCTTTCCTTTTGCCCTCAGCACGAGCTGCTCTTTCCTGCAGCTGGATATCCCTGTTTCACTCCTGCCTATGGCTTCAGCAAACCACACACAAACCCAAATTATCCCAAAAAAACACCAGCAACTTCTCTCTGTGCCACCTCTAACTCACCATTTCCATGCACTTCATTTGTTCATCTTTCCCAGTGTTTGTAATTAAGGCTGCACAAACTGGCAGCAAGTAAGATAATTAACATTTTATGGAACTTACCCTCGCTATCGGCTCTATGCAAACAATTCTTTTCTCCCTCCATTTTTAGGGATTTAAGTAGCAGCGTTAACAGTTCTGCAGAACAGATGCAAAGCACACTGGGGCATTGTTTTAAGGCTGAGCCCCAGTTAAAAGATGCCACCCCTCTCTGCATCAGGCCAGAATGGAAAGAAAGCTTTTGTAATTAAGGCTTCTTCCTCCAGAGACTCCTCTTTGTTAATCAACAGAGTTCCCAATGCCCACAGGAACTCACACGCTGTTGGCTGCATCCATTATTAATTATTAGAGCCTGTCTTGAGCAGTGGTGGCTCCCCAGGCCTGTGCAGCACTGCCAGGGTCAGCAGGAACGTCCCAGGGGCACCTCTGGGTTATCAAACCAGGGACAGCTATGGACCTCAGCCTTATACACATTTCTATTGAGTATTTATTTTCTACTCTGCTTTTTTCCCTTTGCAACTTGCATTATCAACATTTCTGGGGATGGAAATCCTGGTTTCCTGACCACTTTTGTTTCCAATAATTTAAGTTTACCCTCCGGCGCTGCACACACACCTCAGCCTCGGCCCAGCTGCAGCACAGGGGGCTCCCCCTCCAGCAGAGCCCAGTTCTGCAGCACTGCTGGGATGGTCTCAGCCCTGGGCACACTCACAGGGCCAGGGAAAGCAGCTCGGCCTGGTTCTGAGGAACAGAGCTGACACGCCTCTGAAGGACAGCACAAGGTGCTGCTCTCTCAGCCAGCAGTGCTCCTGCTCCATTTTACAGCCCACACCACAGTCCTGGGCTTCACAGCTGGCCCAGGAGCATCTCCCTGCCAGCCTCTGGTTCAGGGTAGGTTCTCAATATCTGAACTCACACACCAGGACAAAAAGGAGAGTAGGATAAATACCCAGATAAATTAATGCCAGTTCTTGAGGAAAGCTGTCAGGGCATTGTCTGCACTGGATTGTGTCTCTCCCACTCCACTTCCACCTCCCCATCAATACTGTTCCAATGAGAATTCAGCAGCACAATACCCAGAACAGGACCTGCTCAATGCAGGTGCCAATTATCCCTTTAACTGCACTCTCTTTTTGCACCAGCTCGATAATTAACTTTCTTGATTGGGTACTGCTGGAGTTCAGGGTTGTGGAACAAAACCCCATTTCCCTGCTGCTGGCCACCTTTCCCAGAGCCTAAAACCCCATTTTCACTCTTTAGAGCCAAGGTACCCGTAGTTCCTGTGGGGGTGTGTCAGGGAGAAGCCAGCCATGAAGCCATAAAGCACTTCCAACCACCACACTCCATCCTGTAAACATTTTTCTATTTATCTGCCCTTCATTACATGCACAATCTTATTATCTCTGCACATCCTCAAAGCGACAGCCGTCAGGGTCACCCTATAAAATATACATGGGCAATGTTACATCTAATGACTGGAGCAGGCAGGGAAATGAAGGATGGGAGGAGTGGAAAACCGCAGGATGTTTGAAAGGGATCATCAGTTATATCTGTGCATTTCCTGAGGTGATAATTGAATGACAGTGGCTGGGAGGAAAATCCATTTTTGAGCCTCGGAAAGGACTGTTAAGAAAGAAGTGTTTTTGTGCTGGCAGCACGTAATGGCTGCCAGGAAATGGGGACGGCTCCTTCAGCCACAGCAGCTCCTCTGCTCCGTGGATTTTACACTGGCCTGAGAACCACATCCAGCACCATCAGCTACTCAAGCTAATAAAAAAATATCGACAGATTTTGGTCATTTCATCTGCCACCCAGACTGCCTGTTGTTGTGGTTTGCATGTCAGCCTTAATTAATTTAAGTGAAAGGCCAATTTGTGCATGTGCATGAGAAAGGGACACTCTGAACACAAGGACAGAGCATTGTCTACTTCCATAATTCCTGTTTAAACAAAGTATTAAAAATTTAATTCTGCTATTCAGCAGGGAACTTAATCCCTTGCATCTCAGGAAGGTGTACAGATGCTCGTTTATTTCTCAACAACTGAAATCAGGCTTGTAATTATTGAGAAAGTCTTACTACTTCAAAAACATTTTTGTTATTTCATCACGCCAGTTTCATAAATAGAATCAAACAGTATTTACCAAAACCTTTCCTGAGCTGTAACTGTGAGCGGGTTTTTGCTGCTGGGTGACTGCTTCCCAGCAATAGTTCCAGCTGGTATTTCAGCCAAAGCATTCCCAGGGAACTGCCACCTGGGATCAATACTGTCAGCAGGGCAGCCCTGCCCTGGGCTGGCTGGGGTGACACTGCAGGGCTGATGGCAAACCCTGACCTGAGGCTCCAGAGCTCAGGGCACTCCCCCCCGTCCAGCTGGAAACTCCCCCAGGTGAGAGGAGGATTTCCAGGGGTGATTTCCCTCTGCAGAGCACATTCCCACTCACCTGAGCAGCCCTGGGGCCTCTGGCACTGAGCACAGGAGCTCCCAGGTGTCCTCCAGCCCCAGTTCCAGCCACCCCCTGGTCCCTGCATGGGCAAAGGAGGCTGAGCACCCAGCAGCACCCAGCAGCACCCAGCACTTCGGGTGGGCTGGGTTGGGTTCCCATCCCCAGGTGTGCAGCCTCTCTGAACAGCCACAGGTAAATCCTGCAGCATTTATGGCCCACCCAGGACTGTCTGCCTGTTAACTAGAGCTGCTGCTTCTGTTTGCTTCCTGGGGAAGCTGTCTCCTGGCCTCCCCAGGTTAAGTCAGAACACACTGTATTGGCAGGTTTTATATTACCAGGTACTGGACACTGAGAAGACAACATACCACAAAACCAAGCGAACAAACCCACTCAAATAAACAAAAAATACAGGATCTGAAATTCTGATCCAGTCCTCCATTTTCAAGAGGGCAAGGACAGCTGAGAGGTGAGGAAGAATTAGCCACTTGTTTCTCAAACATCACATTCTGTAAGTGCTTTTATTTAAATACAGGAATTGAAGGTCCACTTGGTTCTGTGACACCCACCAGCAGTGCAACTGTGCCAGCAGCAGCAGTGTTTGAACTCCTGATGTGTCTGACCACTGACCTGCATTCCACACTTCACACACCAGATGTTTTAGGTTTTCCAAACACATCTGTGCTGAATCACACAAAGCCTGGCTTGTCAAATGTACACACTCCCCTCCCTGACACAGCTTCCTCCTTCCCGAGCTCGTGACCGGTGGGGGAGCTGCTGGGGCTTCAGAGTTTATTGCAAATACAGCAGCAACCAGAAAATACTGACAATTATATACAGGAGACAAACTCTGTAAAATTATCCTCATTGTTAGTGAGGAATGGGAAGATTTAATCCTCTGGAAACAACAATTTTACAAGTCCTCGCGCCTGGGTCTTTCACGATGAAAACTATCAACCCCTCAGATTCCATGCTGAAGACAGACAGAATGTGACCTCAATAAAAATCACTAGCACAGGATGTGCAACATCTGAACAGGCCAGACGGAGGAAGAATCCCATCCACCTTACACCTGGAAAGTATCAACTGAACGGAGCCAAAGCAGCAGCTGATCACTGCAAACTCACCCAGGGCACCGAGGTGAGGCAGGACGGGCTCCTGCCCTGAGTTATGGACAAAGCAAACACAGCCTCTCAGCACAGTCCTCCTCATTAAGCCCTGATTTGAAACAGACTCTGTTCCTCTCAGATCTGGTCCCTGAACAGCTGTTTTCCTTTTACTGCTCTCCAAGAACAGCTCCCTAAACCAGTAAGTTTTCCAGATTAAGTGTGGAAGGCTGAGGGGTATTTCAGTGTTTTCCTGTTTATCAGAGAAATGTAAGAAAAAAGGAATATCGAAGCAGGACATCAAGCAACCCCCCACCCCCAAACCACAAAGAACTGCCACGTAAGCTGCTTATCCCTCAGTTATTGTTGCTTCCCTCCAGTCTCAAATTCCTTCTGTCAGGAAAAATCCTTAGCAAGCAAAATGTAACTAGAAGACAAAGCTAAGAGTTGTAAAGCAGCATTAGGAAGAGCAATTCATTGCAGCTCACTATAATACCTATACAGGGAGCTCAGAAGTGAAAGAAATCACCAATTCTTTCCAGCTCTGTTCCGCCCTGGTGTCTCCAGCAAACATTAATCCGAGCTGCTCCCTCAGAAGGAGAATTTCACCCCACAATCAGGGGTGAGGCAAAGAGGCAGCAGTAATTTGGGGCATGACTTAGGCTCTGACTCCTGAGGTCTGCAAATGGAGCTGCAGCTCAGCCCAGGCCCCAGGCACCCTCCTCTCCAGGGCACAGCCCACTCCTTCCTCACACGAACACTGCAGGGTCTCACCCACGGAGCTCAGGAACGCTCTCCTGTGCCAGCCACGCTGTGCCAGCAGCCCTGGGGACAGGCACAGGGACACCTCTGGAGCTCCACAGGCAGGAGTGACACCACTGATCCCTGCCCAGCGTGGCAGGGAGGGATCAGCTTCATTAGAGCTTGAATTCACCACAGCAGCCAGGTGTCAGAAACCAGCAGAGAAGCCCTCAGAACTGCACACCAACAGCAATGGAGATGTTACATCAATGCCTGCTGGCCTCCTCCTCTGGGAGACAGCAAAGCTGATGTTTCTACTTGTGTGGCTCTTGGAAGGACAAACTGTTATTAACTGATAAGCTGCAGCCACAGAGTTTCTGAAAGTGTTGAAATATTAATCTCCAACCCATGCACTGTCTGCAAACAAAACTGCACAGAGAAACATCCTGCTCTGCTTCATCCCTGATAGCCAAAATTCCCCATTGCATTTTTTTCTTTAAACTTTGTTTTTCTGAAACAGGTTTACTTCCCCTGCCAACAAACCAACCATCCTGTGGTTCCAGACAAAGCACAACAGCCTGCATCTGTTAGGAAGTCTCATTTCAATCTGGATTTCATTGACTACAGCAAAATATCACACCCTAAATAAATTCTTCAGAAAGATGCAGAGACCCAGAGGCACAACTGAGTGCTGGAAAAAAGCCTGACACGGATGTTCAGGATGCTGATTTGGCTGCAGTGTGTATGTATGGAAACTGGAGTGATAAAAGTGGATTTGAGGGGGACACATCCCGATTTTCCCTTCTGGCTGAGGAAGAGTTCCATTTGTGAAACAAGAGCAGTGTTTGACACGGTGCTTGGGCTCGTGGCCAAGCCCAGCAAACAACCAGAGGCAGGGCACAAGGAACATTTCCTGTGGACATGAACACTTGTACCTTCTGTGAAGGGTTTGTCTGCGCTGCCCCATCAATCCCTCCTGGAGGAGCAGCCTCAGAAGGGGACACTGTGTGACAAACCTTCCTGGGAACCCCCAGCTCCTGCCTTCCCCCACCCATCCTGGTCCCTCCAAAGCTTCTCCTAAGCTGCCTCTACCCTCCACAAAGCCCGAATTTCACAGCCTTAGGAAAATCACAGACTCAAGATGCCAGTTCCTGTTTAATTACAAACACATCCACCGACCCAAGCAGCTGCCACAAGCAAGGCACAGATCCTGCAATAACAGGGATTTAAGACATTACACAACTCTGGGAAAGAAACCATGTGAAAGACACACCACAAAAGCTATTTTCTCCTTTAAAAAACCCACTTTCCTATGCTTGATCTGCCCACATGTAAGCACAGGGGATGCTCTGAGCGTCTCATCTATTATTCTAGAAGTAATTCCAACTCTCCTGCTTTCCCTGCTCATTAAACTCATCACAGTAACACTGCTAAGACACAGAATCTGGTTTTGGTCCATCCTTGCAGGTGTTGTTTGTAAGCTAAACGAGCAATTTCTCTGATTATTTCTATTGCTCAGGCCCCACATGTGGAATCAGTGTGGAATTCAGCCCATTCCAGAGGATGTGAGGATAAGCAGGATTCCCTGTGCCTGTACACTGCTGTCAGCAACTGCTACCCAGCAAACAGGACAAAAAGTGGATCTTTGGGTGGGAATGAAACAACAGCTGCAAAGTAAGACACATGTGTTCATGCAAATGGTACTAATGATCAAACTAAAAGGGAAAACACTGAAAATGATGCACTAAACCCCTGGAATCTGAGTGGAATTTTTCCACAGTGTTACTTCTCACAGCAGCACTGCCACCTCTTTAAAATGTCCCATGAATCTTTCATACACAAACACACTCAAGAGGCTCCACAAGCACCTGACAGGCAGCTCAGGCATGTAAGGATTCCTACAGTGCTTGTTTCCCAGCATGTCAAATACCCCATCTGTATGTACTACAGCACAGGCAGTGCCTGGGAACTCCAGCCTTTCCCAGCCTGGTGCAGGTGGGAACGGGGCTGTGGGGATGAGGAACTGTGCACCTCCAGCTCCACGTGGGCTCTGGAGCTCAGTGACAGCAGGGCTGAGCAGCATCCCAGGGAGAAAACAGGAGCTGAGGGCAGCAGAATAATGCAGGAGTCTGAACCCACTCCCACCCATCCATATACAAGACTGGAGAGAAAAACTCCTGTGATGTTTGTGTAAATCCTGAGGAAGCTGAGCTGCCTCAGGGGCACAGGAGGGCAACACTGCAAACCCTCACACTTCAGGGAAACGGGTATGCTGCTAGACACATACTAAAACATTAAAAAAAGAGTAGGAGACGAGGGAGCAGATGCAAAGAAAAACCCTTTATAAATAAAAACCAAACAAAATATCCCAATAAACATCAACTAACACAAATTATTTCCTTACAGTCAATCACAGCGTTTGCCTTCAGCAGGTGAACACCCAATAACCAGAGCTCCAACAGGCAAAAGTTGCCACTGAACCCAGGAAAATCCAAGTTTTCAAAGCACATTAGAAGTGGAAAAAGGTCTGTGAGTGAGTATCACAAATAACTGAACTAAAGCAGCTGAGCTCTTACAGTGGCTGTATTATTTTGGTGGGTTTTACATCCAAACCCCCAGTCCCTGCTGAGCTCAGCCCTGCCCAGCAGGCTCCCCTGAGCCACACACGCCTCCCCCCAGGAGAGCCCCAAAGCAGCAGGACAGGCTTGTGCTCCTCCTGTTCCCCTAATCCATCACACACGTGCTACTGCAGAGTGGGCTCCTAATTGAAACCACTCCACCTGTCAAACACACCAACACAGCCCTGGCTGTGCGTCGCTGGCCCGCTTCTGCTGAGGTCTGGCTCCTCAGCAGGGTTAGGAAAACCTGCAGCCCACGAGCCCCCGGAGGCAGCAGGGCCCACAGCACGTGTGGGGCTCAAATAAGAAGTCCCTGCTCGTCTGGGTTTGGGTTTTTTGCTGTTGTGGCTGATTTGTTTTGGGGTTCTCCCCTCACTTTGACATGACCTTTACGGAATGGCAAACCCAGACTGAGCAGAGCACCAGAAATGCTGTTTATCCACAGGCTGCAGTATTCCATCCACAATTTCAGCTCAGAGATGACAACTAAAGCAGTCAAACACAATGCCAGACTCAGTTTTGAACATTTCCCATACCTTTGCTACGTAAGTTGCCTTGAAAAGGTCAAAGCAGAACTTCAGCAACTCGCAGAAATCTGAAACCCTGACGCTGGTTTGGCGCAGACGGGAAGACCTAACCCCAGAACTCCGAGGTGATTCACAGGCATCTGCTGGTGCTCCTTAACTGCCGCAGCTATGAAACCCTGGGCAGCTGCAATCTGTAAAAGCCAGCACGGCAGAGCTGTGACTCAGGACTGTGAACACGGGATGAGGGCTGTAAAGGAGGGACTGGATGAGGAGGGAGTCAGGGGGATTCTCACTGGAGCAGCCCTGCGGATTTGTTTCAGCAGCTCTGTTGATGTGCTCCCTGGAGAAACAGCCAGAGGAGAGGGGCAAGTGGGGCACTCCCAACCACAAACTGCAGCTCAGTGTCCCTGTTTCTCTGCAGCAGCTCCACTCCTGCTCAGTAAAACCTTCTCAAAGTAAATGCAGCATTTCCAAATATCTCCTGGGCAGTGCTGGGTTCCAACTCTCTGCTTACTCAAATCCATCAAGACTTCCCTCCTCTTCATTCTTTGGCTGAAAATCATCTGCATCATTTTTGAAGTCTTACAAGTTTAAGATACACAGATTTGTCAGAAACAAAACCATTATGAACCTTAATATAGAATAAACAGGTGGCAGACAGGAAGGGGAGTTTTATGCCCACAGTGAGCGGACAATTTCTTTTCAGAAGCTCTAAAAGCAATGTTTTTCTAAAGCCAGGCAACAACAACAACAAAAAAAATCTCCCCCATCAAATGGCACAGAGTAAGAACACGAGGTGCAATTGTTAAATCAATACAACTTCAGCACAGCACTGAGGGAGGGAGGCCTTTGTCCCTGTCACTTCTCCGGCAAGGTGAAGGTCCAGTTACACAACCCAGAGCTGTTCCACAGGCTGGAGCTCCTTCAGCAGTGGGGCTCAGCAGAAATGAGATTTTCCATATGCTCCTTTAGAGCCCAGACTGTGCAAGGTTTCTGGCAAATATTTTTAATCACATCTCAGCGGGCAGAGCAAAACCGGGCCCAAACCAAAGCCCTCCCATTTCTGTCCATTCTGTTCTCGCAGTTCCGGAGCCGTTTCCCATGCCAGCTGTGCTCCTGCAGTGCAGTGAAGGAATCCATGCAGGAAGTGTTGTCTGTGTGACAGAAAACTGCAGAGGAACCAGACGGGCTCCAGGGAAGCACAGGTGAAGAGCCCTTCTCAGAAAAAACGACGACTTACTGCACAAAGTAAATTCACCCCCAACCCTAAAAGCCTAAAAGCAACTTCAGAAAGGGCAAATAACAGATGGAAAGTAACAGACTGCAGGAACAGGGCAAGGAGAGAGAAAAGGGTTGGGTTTATAGCTTAGTGGGGTTTCTTTTGGTTTTACTTTGGCTTGTTTGTTGGGGAGGTGGCATGATTTATTTCTCCAGTTCCCTCTCATTGCAACTGAGGTAATGAAAGACTTGAGCTTTGGCAAAGATCCCTCCTTAGCCATAAAAATAAAAAAGAACTGTAATTAAACTTACCAGAAACAAAGCTAATCAAACTCAACCGTAACAAAGGGCAACAGAAACACGTTCACTGTATCAGATCTTCCCTGCTGGCCCAAAGCCCAGAGTTTTCATTACATTTTTTTCCTTCCCCCTGATTTCACAACAGCATTAAGCAGCCCTGGCCCAGGATGCCTCAGCTTTACAAACTCTGTTTGTAGGAGATCAGCTTTTCGTGATCCAAAAACCCAGCATGTGGAAAGTGTTAAGTCTTTCATGTAGTAGAGGAGGTTCTTAAAACTTCTACTGTTCAACTCAGAAATCTTGGAGCTTCACAGCCCATTAGAGGTTTGTGAACCACAGAGAAGGGCAGAGTTAGCAAAATAAATCAAGAGTTCCTGTGGGATGTCCTGGTGCTTTACACAAGAGGCACAAAGCAGGCTCCGGGTTAAACACCAGGGAGGACTTCTCAGATTGCAGGAGCAGAGAGCTGGTTTATAACCTGGAATGTGCTCTCCTCTCTTTGAAGGCTCTGGAGGCATCCTACAAAATAACTGCGTTTGTGTCAGGGGCACTGCAAGGGAGAAGGGAGCCCACAAAGTGTCTGGGGGAGGGGGAGGATCAGCTCAGCTCTTCCACCCAAGAACAAACTGTTTCACCATGGCAATAAAAGCACTCACCGGCCCCTTTTCCATGCCAGATCTCCTCCTGCTGTACAGGAGTTCGGTAAAACAAACAACAGTCCCTGCCAGTGCCCCTCATCCCAGGTGACCAGAGGCAGGAAGGATTTCCCAACCACCACGACTGTCAGCAGCTGGGATTTTGTCATCACTCTTGTAACACTTTGTTTCTTAAGACTTCAAGCTCTCAAATGCAGTAATTACTCTGAGACCTCCTTCACTGACACCTCCCCAGCTCCTAAGCTACAAAGTTTGCAAAGAAAAGGGCAATGGACAAACTTAACCTGGAAAGGTCTGAATCAGAAGGAAACACGCCTAGCAACATGCTGGGATTTAAAAAAAGAGATGCAAGAAGCAGGAGGGTTTCTGTGCAATCTGCTTTGATCACTCAGGGTTTGCTGTGACATCACCTGCACCCTCTAAACCAGCCTGAAGCAGAAGGGAAGCAGGGCTGGGTTTCTGTCCTGCAGGACTGTGGTGCTGCAGCTGCAGCCCCTCCTGACTCCAGGGAAAAGGCACAACCCCCACAAATGGGGGATCCCAGCCTTGCAGCAGTAGGAAACCCAAAGCCTGAGCATTTCACAGCTTTTCCACATCTCAGGAGACACGGATGCACCTCTTGGCAGGAGAAGGAACCCCTGCAAACCCCACAGACCAATAAATCCCCCACAGTGCAGGTGTGCAGGGCTCTGGCTGACACAGCCCTCCTGGCACCCTGCAGAACAGGAATCCTCCCTCCCCTGTGCTGGGAGGAAGCAGGAGCTCACCCAAAACGACATCACCCTCACCTAGCAGTAATCACCAGCATCTTTATGCCCTGGCAATCTCAATTCTATCACACTCCTAAGCGTTCTTCCTTCAGATACAGGATGGAAAGGAAAAACAAAGCAAAAGCAAATGCAGCAGATTTCAACGCTTGATGTTAAATGTTTCTTATGCTTACAGAGCCAGTTCTATCCACAAACTGCTTCACCTCCCCTATGGCACAGCCTCTATTCTAACTCCCCATCTCACTTTATTCCACCATCTCTGTAATCCCTAGGAGTCTTGACATGAAAAAAAACAAGCAGCAAAAAACCCCCAGTAATCAAGCACTGCTTCTTTTTTACAGCTGCTTGGAAACAAAACTGACAAAATGAGTGCATCTGTCTCCTGGAGTTGTTATTGTCTTTTCTCCCAGCTCCAGCAGCACATTACAGGATATTTAGGAGTGACTGATCTGCTTGGGGGGGTGTGGAGCCAGGGGAAGGCAGAGGGTGCAGTGGGTGCTGTTCCTACAGGGCCATGGGGGTAGGAGCTGACGACTGAGCCCAGGGGTCTCCTGTGGAAGAACACAGTTCATTCCCTGCTCTGTGGCAGCAAGGCACACGCCAAGCACACTTTATTCCCTGCCAACAGAGGGGTTTTCTCCCAGTGCACAATGCTGTGCCCCAGCTGGCTGCTCTGTGAACCCCACACGAGCCAGGCACAACTCCCTGTGGGTCTTAAGGAACCAAACTCTGCAGAACTCCTCTGACTCCCCTGGAACACAGCTCACAGCAAGTCCAAGCCGTTTGTATTTATTTATTTATTCCTTGAACTCAAAAATTCAAAGCAAACTGCTGCAGTAGCTCTTGAAACTGTAATCTCTGTCTCACACACTGTAAATACACACGGTGAGCAGCACACAGAGGATTACCTGGAGAGTATTTCTCTCCTAAGCCATCTCAAAAGTCAGTCCCCAGGCAGGATTATATAGATTCATTTCTTCCAGGAGTTACCCAGATTTTAAAACATTAGCACTGTTCTGGGACAGCATGTCCCACAAACAGCACGGCTGCTCATATGCCGGGTTTATTTTTGCCTTTCTGAAAGCCATTTTCAAGTTTTAAAGCACATCTTCAGTCACTGACTGGATGGGGAACAAACACCAGGAAGGGTTTGATGCATGGCAGCCGTGGAGAAGAGTCTTGCCAGGCTGGGACACTCAGCCATGAAAATAAACTGCACAAATCCTTTCGCAGACACCTATTTTATGTACCTGCAATTCGCAGGACCTCAGGCTTGATGTCTGACTATCTGATACAATCTGACAACTGCCAGGGAAGAAGAAAAGCTGCTGGTTTTTCTCACAGGGAAAGAAAATACAGAATAAATATACAGCTGTTGATGAACATAAGCATTTTAACCAGAGTCACACATACCCTTCAGCACAGACGCAAAAGAGAATTCACAATAGGAAAATAAACAAACCGAAATTCCTTAGGATGGTGAATTATAAACAGAAAGTAAGGAAAATGCAGTGGAACAGAACTCTGAGGAGCAGCATTGTGTTCTCTCTGTTGCTGAGGAAGGCTCAGACAATATTGTATCAATTACCCAAATAATCTTGGCTTGTATCTTTGACTACAGACTTTTCCCTACAAAGCAGAAATTGTCCTTTCTGGCTCCCTGACAGAACTCAATGCAATTGCCTAATGGCCCTCTTTTACTTGCAACAATATTTTACTCCTACCTACCTCTAAACCTTCAGAGGAAAATAAACAATGAGATCCAATCTTGTAATGTAAAATAATAAAAAAAAAGCCACTGGAGTGCAGAGCTGATTTATTGCCCATGCTAAAGTCAATTCTAGAGTCCAGCTAGCACAGTGAACACACCTTCTGCTTTTATGCTCTCCATCTATGAGGGTTTCTTAGGAAGAAAGTCAAACAAGCAGCTCATTTTTTGAGCTGGTGACGCTGTAAATTACCTTTGGCATACAAAAGTTAAAAGATACAGCTGAAAATTAATCCTCTTATTCTCTTAAGAGAATGCTTAAAGAGACTTGAAACAAAAGCAACAAAAATAAAGCACATTTTAGGTACTTTCTTTCTTTGTTTCTGCTCACTTCAGCTGGAATTGAGACAGGCAGGTTTGGGAAAGGGTATTTTGGTCTTTGGAAGCTAGAGTCGGCCGTTAATCAATCGTTAATCAATCATTAATCAGTAGGCACACGCGTGGCACAGGCCAGGTGAAAGGGCTGTGCACCTCCAGGACATGGGAGCTCACAGACACACTCAGGAACTGGAACTCAAGGAACACACCTGGGTGAACCACGGAGCTGTGGCCCAAGCCTGCCAGGAGCTCAAAACCTGGAACCCCTTCTAGAGAGGAAAAGAGACACCATGGTGTGAGCTAAACCTTTACGTCTCTTTAAAGGCCTTTCCAAACCTCCTGGTTTATTATCCAATAAAGTTATGACATTTGCAATAGGTTTAACAGTTAAACTTTTGAAAACAAACCAGACTACAGTGAACACACACACTGAACATCCCTCTGCAAACAGCCTTCAGCTCCGAGCCACTTAAATTCAGGAATATCTCCATCTGAGCTCAGCTCCTATGAGCTCAGCATTTCATTACATTCCTTGGCTTTCCTCAGCCTGCTCCTGGGGAGCAGCACCAAGTGCCTGCCTCACCTGGAGTCCAACATTAAGGCAGGGCTCTTCCTCTCAGCTGAGACAGCCACGCTCACAAAAACAGGAAAAAAAAAAAAAGGCAGCAGAGTTTGTTATGCAAATGCTTCTGTGGTTTCACTTACACAGGAAAAGCAACTGCTGCCTCTGCCCCTTCTTCTAACTGGACTGAAGCCCAGGAGGATATCTGCTGTGACTAAAGAAAAAAGTCTCGGCCTATCATTTGAAATCTTTTGGGAAATGTGAAGCCCACAAGCCCCTGTGTGAACAAGAGCAGAGCCCTGTGCCTGCAATGGCCACGCTCTGGAGGCAGCAGCAGCAGCGAGCAGGATGAAATGAAAAGAAGCAGTGGCTGTTTATGTTGGCACTCGCTTCAAACTCTAATGGAAAATTTCAGCTCTGACTGCATCCAGGCCAGAACAAGTTATTAAAGAAAAAGGTTCAGCTTTCAAACAGAAAAGGCTTCCACAGCTTGTCCCTCTCTGAACGCTCCTGCAGCAAAGACAAGGCAGGAAATAATATGCCTTGACTGCACTGTATTAATATTCCATCATTAGGGGAATATGGCCTCAAATAAACCAGATTTCCTTGGGGAGAGCAGAGCAGGGATAAAGCCCACGCCACAGCCACAACGCAGCTCCTGCTACAAACAAGGCTCACCACTAAATGCAAATATTAAAAAGCCAATGTAGGGCTAAGTAATCACTTTATACCAACAGACCGAGAGATATTCATCTAATTATCCCCCTCCTTTGATCAAAGGCACTCTGCTATTTGAACAATTGTGTCGAGGGAGAAGCTCTACCTCTCAGATGCTCAGGAGAGCCTTGCACAAATATTCCTGGGGCTGCTGGCTGCCATCAGCAGTGACATGGGGAGGGCTCCGTCTGTCCTCGGAGGGGACAGACACCTTGCCAGCTGCACATATGGTAACTGCACTGACCTTTCAGCTACTACACATTTGCACTATATTTAAGAGCTACTCAAGAAGCCAATATTGGGTATTATGTAACACAAGATTAAGCATTAATGAGGCAAGAATAAAATTGTTTATCTAAACCCCAATCTAAAATTAAACAGAAGTTTATGCTCAAAGCTCACACTGCACTCGTTTTGCCTCCTAACATTAACAGAGCACAGCTTATTTAGTCTCTGAGGTAAGTCCCAGCAGCATTTAATTTGAAGAGGAAGATTTTACTATCAGAAGAGAGCTCATTTTTCCTAAAGAAATGATGCATATTTAGTTCTTATGTGCATAAATACAGCACACTGCAGGTATTTCAGTGTCAGGAAACAGCCAATATTCGTAACTCCTGTTTACACTGTGCTTTAGAGCTAAATAAAGGAGCATCCACCCAGAGGCAAGATCTTTCGATTGCACTCTGTCATCCCTTGCTCAGCAGCCAAACCAAAAATCACACACACCACAGATACCTATGTGCTCAACAGGGAAATTCAACCCAAAATTAGCCCGGAGTCTGCGTGCCTGCACAAAGATCCCCTGTCCTCCTCTGGGCCTTCCTGCAGGGCCCAGGGAGGAGCTGCCAGGAGGGGAGAGGGGCACAGGGACCCTGCCCACAGCACTGCACCAGGACCTGCCCCTGGCAGCACAGCAGAGCCCCAGAGCAGCCCCAGAGCTGGCACCCCAGCTCTCAGAAGGGCCCCAAACGCTCAGGGCCATCCCCAGGAGAGACAAGGTGGCTCCAAAACCTCGGTTCAGCTGCAGCAAAGGCCATGGCAGCCTGGCAGGACAACAGGACATCATCACCCCTGAAGCCAGGAAAGGCTGCCAAGGGACAGTCACACACGTCCCCATTTGTGGGGGCACGAGGCTGGAGCTGCACTGGTCAGACAATACCCCTGCCCCAGAGCAGGCTGCAGGAAGCCCAGCCACAGGGAACCAGCTCTGCTCCTGCTGGGACCGTGGCCTTGAACAGCTCAAGCAAACTGCAAGAGCAGCCTGAGGCTCCCAGCACAAGGACAGGCTGAGGGGCAGCAGCCAGCTCTGGGTCCCAGCAAGGTGACACCGGGACCTGGCAGCTCCTGCTCTGATGGAGCCACTGCCCTGCAGGAGCTCCCGGCCATTCCCTGTTCCTGTTCACCTCCTGCAGGAGCTCCCGGCCATTCCCTGTTTCTGTTTACCTCCTGCACGTAGCCAACACAGAGCTGAGCTGTTTCCATGAGCACAGAAAGGCAATCCCCAACCTCAGAGGCATTAAAGTACCTTTATCTCAGGCCTATCACAATGCTGGTGCTTCTGAAACTCTCAAATTCAAGCAGCTCAGTGTAATCATCTAAAGAATTCAGAGCAGAATGTTAAATACTCAGAAAATCCTGTATTATCACAAAGTTTTAGCAAATTATCCCAAAATGGGTGGATGGGAGGCAAATAAAACCACATTTAAAGCCAAACCAGATAGTTAAGAAAACTGTTGCCAGCTGTGCACCTTTCATTCTCACAACATGGGAATTTAAATGAAAGTAATTACTGAAAACTGTTCATGTCACTGAAAAGCCTCCAAAATTTACTTCTTCCCATGAAGAGGAATCAGAAGTGCTGCTAAGCAGGAAGCAAAGCAGAGCAGGGCAGTTCATCAGCTGTGTCAGCTGCAACCACGGGGAAGCCAGCCAGGGGAGGATAAAAGGAACAAAGCTCCATGGAAATAGAGGAGAAGGTGCTTTTCAGACAGTCCAGTGGAAACCCAAGGAAGCTGCAGAAGTTTCATTTCAAAACCTCATGGTTCATTTCCAAGGAGGCTCTCCTCCTCCAGAGCACGAGCAGGGTAACACTGATCCAACCCCAAAGCAGAACCTTCCTGATCCACTGCAGTTATTTACTCCCAAGTCCACTGGAACCCTTCCTGGACATAAACATGGAAATAAACTGGAAATGCAAAATAAATCAGAGGAGAGAAGATCCAAACAAACACACTTTTGATAGGGAATAAACATTCTCTTCCATAAAGCCTTTTTCTTGAGGATTACTCATTCAGAAGAAATAATTTTAAAACTGTTGAAAAACTAGGTAAAACACACATTGATAAATACAGGGTTTTCTCAAAAGATACTGCACGCCAACTACGGAAGGGAAAAAAGGCCAGGCACAACTCAAATAGGACATTCCTTAACACACTTGTGAAAGCTGTGTTTAACAGCATGGCCTGATCCCCATCTCTCACCACGGCCACTCTACCCCCTCCCAAAGCAGAAAAGAAATACAGTGTCATGTTCACCTCCAAATCCTGACTTTGTGCACAGCAGCCTCAGCTTGGTTTAACATGAAATAGGCCTGGTCTCTACAAGAATTCTCTATTTCTGCTGCATTCCTTTTCTCCCACATTTTTAGGGTGGCATTAGAGAGAATTTTCCCCCAAAACAGGAAATAGGAAAGGGCACATTTGACAAAAATCATGATAATAAGGAGATTTAACTTTTAGCGGGGATTGCAGAGGCAAAACCCTCTGGATCTCCTCCCACAACCTTCAGTGACCAGGAAGAAAAACTCTTAATAAATCAGATGTCCAAGAGCCATCAGGGCAAGTTACTCCAAGAGTGCCCCTGACACATCTTTAAGTACCTGGAAGTTGCTTTAGTAGCCATACAACAACTTTTTAGGTTTTCACTGATGTTGAATACGGAGGCTGAACAGGAGAATAAAGCCTTTTTCTGGTGTTTCAGGAATTGCTACAGGGTTACTTCACACTGCAACAGAAAAATGGCAGGCAAAGTATCTGCAATTATTCTGGTGATGAAAAAATGCAGATAAATTAATCCCACAGCCTTGTCATATACATTACCCGTTATTCCACTTTAAGGAACAGAAGCAAAATTGGGCAGTCAAATATTTACTGCAGCCTTAATCCTGCAATGCCTTCCTACAGCAAAACTGCTGCAAACTTTGGCTGAAAAAGATTGGGAATTAAAGAAAGCAGAAGTGAGGCCTGTGGGCAAAAATAGGAAGCGGAGATTATAAACAACCCATTGCAGGTCAAAGGTTATTTGTAGATCAGTTACCACAGGGGCTAAAAAAAACCCTCAGCCCAAATCCATCAACACGATACTTCCCACAGCTCAGACTTAATATTTAGTCTTCTCTGTAGTAAAAATTAGACTTAATGAAACAAAAATATAACACTTGGAAAGAGAGACCTTGTGTGAGGTTTAACACCACTCACAAAACTTTTACAAAAACCCTAAGCCAGATATCCAAGCCCCAATGTAAGAAGTTAAGCAGCACAAACAGGGGCAGGCACCTGCCTCCAACTCTCCATTTTTTAGGGTTCTTTATTTTTCCTTCCTCCTGCAAAATGTTTTTTCTCCGTCACAACCCCCCCCCCATTTCATATTTAAAATATAGATTTCAATTTATAAAAACACAATATACTTCAGAGCTGCTGGAGAAGAGGACTTTTGCCCCTCAGCAACTGTACCGTCAGCAGAACTCATCTCTAAAAGCAAACAGTGATCTGTTCTAAATCCATTCCGGGAGGTATTCTGGAGAACAGAGGAAAGGCATGATATGTGCTGGGTTTGTCAGATGCTGATAAGATCCATACTATTCCAGCATTCCTCCCCAGCTGTCACCTTTCCAGCACTGGGCCTCCACGCCTCGAAATCCTACAGGATCCTCCAGTCCACCAACACTTGAGCAGTAATTTGAGTTTCCTTTCTCACCAGAACGAGTGAACTTGTAATTGTCTCATCCTCCCCTTCCTTTTTAACTCACACGCTGTTACTATTTACCACCCGAAGATTCGTGCTATCACAGCACTGTCTCACAAGAACCTCCCAGAGGAGAGAGAATGGAATCATCCTACAGAAACTGAGAGGTTTTTAAATATTACTACAGCAATGCTCTTCCCCAGTGCACATCCAGACTCCACACCTACAAAGTCTAAACACTCTGTGATGCTTTAAATCAATGTTTTCCACATCATTAATATACTGCTAGAAAACAGTCCAACTCCATTTTCACGGAGCTACCTCCCTTCTCAATCCAGAACAAGGACGAAAGCACTTTCCCAAAGCCTGCCCGCAGTTAAAGGACACCCGCAGGAAGAATCCCAGGCTCTTTTAGGACAAATGGAGAAGTGACCAAGGCGTGCCAGACCTGTCTCCTTTGCAGGAGCCCCCTGCCCGTGTCCCTGCCGGGATTTTGGCTGGAATGCCAGGGTTCCACAGCCGGGGAGGTTCAGAGACCACGGCTCCATCCCCGGACACGAGCCCAGGGAAGGGGAAGGGTTAAGCAGAGCCCGGCACCGTGCGGGTCACAGCGCAGCGCACCTCGGGCTGCCCGAGCCCAGCAGATGTTGTTTGGGTTTAGGTTTTCTTTAATTACCCGATGCCACTCGAGCCCGACCGGGTGACACAAAATGTATTATCCCGTCACAATGTCAGAATTTAAAATTAGATTCGGTCTCCATAAATACACTTCACCCAGGCTCAGTGGCTCCGTCCAGCCATGACGATTATTTTATGTAACATCTTTCATACCCCAAGACCTAAAAACTAAAAATCAGCAGCTGCCTTGGCTGGCTGTGGATTTCTCTTCCGTTTATCTGAGGAGAATTCGGGATAAAAAGGAAAGAGTTTCGCAAGATCAAACAGCGAAGCAGCGAGAGAAAAAGCGAATTACATAAAGTCCAAATGTACTTACGGTCTCCTTATTGGGAAGCAACTCCTTTCGGATTCTGAAGAAGTTCTTGCCGTACTGCCTCAACCCCTTAATAAACCGTTTCTGTGATAAAAGATAACAACAACAGCGCGTCAGCAGCAGCAAAAAAAAAATGTAAAAAAAAAAAAAATAAAATCAAATATTAAAAAATCCCCCAGACGGCTGCTGCGAATCGGCAGCAGAGCCGAGCGGCGCCGGGAGCCCGAGCTCTGCCGGGGAAGCGAACGCACCTACACGGCTGCGACCGGGGGAAAGGGCTTGGCAAAGACACCGAGCAATCCCCACCGCATCCCCTTCCACGTCCGACTTGCAGCGCTCGGAGCTCCACGGAAGTCGCTGCCGGGGCCGGCGCTGCCGGAGCCGCTCGGGGCCGGCTCCGCGGCCGGGCACTGCGCAGCGCCGGGCTCGGGGCGCCGGGCAGGTGCCGCAGGGGTTAAAGGCTCGCAGCCCCCGCGTTCCTCGGCGGGGCTCGCCGCGGGGCCGGGGGCAGGCGGC
>VXBQ01014487.1:0-23841 GCA_013400175.1 Phainopepla nitens | reverse complement strand
GGCCAAGGGGCTGCACCAACAGACCAGTCCCTGTGCCTCCCTGGCCCTGCTCAGGCACAACTGTAAAATCCAATCCAATCCTCAGATCCTAAAGTGATCCCACAGCCACCCCCAGGTCCCACAGCCATCTCACAGGTCCCAGAGCCACCCTCAGGTCCCACAGCCATCTCACAGGTCCCAGAGCCACCCTCAGGTCCCACAGCCATCTCACAGGTCCCAGAGCCACCCTCAGGTCCCACAGCCATCTCACAGGTCCCAGAGCCACCCTCAGGTCCCACAGCCATCTCACAGGTCCCAGAGCCACCCTCAGGTCCCACAGCCATCTCACAGGTCCCAGAGCCACCCTCAGGTCCCACAGCCATCTCACAGGTCCCAGAGCCACCCTCAGGTCCCACAGCCATCTCACAGGTCCCAGAGCCACCCTCAGGTCCCACAGCCATCTCACAGGTCCCAGAGCCACCCTCAGGTCCCACAGCCACCCCCAGAGCGTGGCACAGAAATGATCCCCTACAGGAGATAAAACAAAACCCGAGTGCAGCCTGGCCCGGAGCTGCCCAGCAGCTGCTGCTGGGATCAAACCCTGCCTGGGCACTGAAGCAGCAGCAGCAGCAGCAGCAGCAGAAAGGGAAACCAAACTGACTTTGCTTTCCTGCAGCTCTGGGAGCGGTGCTGGATAAACAGCCTCGGCTCTGGAAGAACAGCTCCCAGATTATTCCAGGCATTATCAGCCGTGGCAACGCCACACACGGTCCCACGTTCCAGCAGGGGGATGCAGAGGCAGGCAGAGGTGAAGCCTCTGGTTGAAGGCTGCTCAGTTTGCAAGAGAAGAGTGGGAAGAGGAGGAATTCCCTTTCCAAACCAGCGGCACCGCAGAGGGGTGAGGGCAGGAGGATCTCCCAAAGGGAGCAACAAGTCCTGGGCCTGCCCTTGCTGACAAAAAAGAGCTTTCTGTTTATCCAACGTTCTCTGTCTCCTGCAATCCATGGTTTCTCAGTGTTGTAAACAAAGCTAAAATGATTTGAGTGTGTTTTTTCCATAAATGGTTTTTTAAAGGTGCCTTTTAAGAGTTAAACAGAACAAAGGTCTGGCACATTTGTGACCCAGAAAAGCAAAACAACGTGCTGCTGACAAGAGACAACAGAAAGCTTTTGATTATACTTCAGATTGCCTTTTCTGTACACAAAGAGATTCATTTCTGGTTGTTATTTTAAACTGCTGTTAAAATGCTAATATACAAAAAGCCTTCTTGCACACCAAAACCAAAGAGCTAGTAAAAAGAAAGAGCTGGACATGTTCCTTTTCAAGGACTACCTGAAATATCTGGTGTGATCCTTCAAGGCTCAAACACAGCATTTCCAATGGAAGTTCCTCACTACAGAAATGCTGTTCCCTTGGGATTTCAACCATTATTGTCAATTATTCTGGAGACAGTTTCTGCCAGTCAAATGGGGATTTTTATGCAAATGGCAGAAGGAAACAAATAAAAGCACTTCAAGAGCCCCCAGACTTTGGAGCAATGAACAAATCCAAGAATAATGAGACAAAATGGAAATGATCCCTCAGGAGAGGCAGATATTTCTGTGGTGCCTTCCCAGGTAAATCATTAACAGAGGAGCTGTGACTGCAGGATGCCCAGGGTGGAATTCAGGCACTCAGATACAAATTCCAGTTTTTGACCCTTGCCAAAATGACACCAGGCAACCTCTGGAAACTCCCTAAATTCCCCTCAGAGTAAGTGTGCCACTGGCTGCAGTGGAGCGAAGAAACACCTGAGCATGCAAATCTGGGTGGAAGAAATACTGGTGATGACAAAATCCAGTTCCAGGCTGAGGGACACATCCTCAGCAAGAGGGAGAATGGGGCCAGTTGTGAAAAAGGGAGCACAAATAAGAGAGGAAATGATTAAAGATTTGAAAATGAAGGAGCAGAAACGCAGCTGGAACAAAGGTGAAGGCTGGAAAGGAAACCCTGGAGGTGGAAATGAGGGGAGGGGGTGCTCAGACTGGAATTACCTCCCCAGACACGTAGAACTGGACGATACCTCCCATCCCAGATAAATGAAATATGCACCCTAATAAAGCAGAGGTGCCCTCTTTGCCTTCCCCAATTTGTGGCAAATGGGATGTTTGATTTGAGCGCTGAAGTTATTCCGGAGCAGTGCAGGGGAATGTGCTGCCGTGCCATTTATCAGCTCCTCTAAATGCATAAGGCCTGGCTGATCAATCTCCCCACGCAGCCTAAAAGCCATATAAATCTGAGGGATGCTCTGAGAGGGCCGGGGGGAGCAGGGAAGAACAAAAGGATGGGGAAACCCACGGTGGAACGAGCACGGGGGGAGCAGGGGAGGCACCAGGAGGCCGTAAAAGCTGAAGCACAACCACAAAGCCTTCACCACAAACCACGAGGCACGAAGCACAAGAACAAGGCTGGGCAGCAGCAGCAGTTTTTAACTGATCAGCACATGAGACAGCCCAGAACACGGGGGGAGCAGAGGGCAGCTCCCCACGGGCAGGCAGGAGCTGGGAGCAGCGCTCCAGGAGCTGCTCTGGCTCCCCTGGGCTCAGGGTGAAGCTCCTCCGTGGCCAGGGATGGACCCCAGCTTCCTTCCAGGGGGAGAAACTCCAAATGTGAGTTTCCTTGTAGCTCGTGTGAAACCCCTCACGTGGCTCTGGCAGCAGCACGGGCCAGGCTGACAGAGGAAGCCTCTCCAGCTCCAGCAGAATTCACAGGATCCTGGCTGTCCTGAGCTGGGAGGGAGCCACAGGAGCACTGATCCAGCTCTCAGCCCTGCCTGTGCCTGGGCAGTGCCCACTGCCTGGGGGCTTTCACCCTCTGCCTTTCCCCTGCAAGGTGTGCAGGCTCCCCTGGACCAAACCCTCATTGCTGCCAAGTTCCTCTCATGGCACTACCATTGTCAGCTCCACTGGCACTGCCATCCTTGTAACCCATTAGGGATCTGGGATGGATGCAGAAAATGATGAATATTTAGTCCCTATTCATCTACTACAGAAGCAGCCTATTATCAAACAAGTGACACCTTTACAAACTTAAATTAAATAATGGCTCCCGTGGAGGATTCCGAGCCCCTGACAGGATGGCAAGTGATTTAAGTAACATAAAGCTGAGCAACTGGTGATGGATCATGGCTCTGCACCCGCTCTGTTACAGCCTGTAATGGAACAAATGATCATTTTTCAGCCTAATTGAATGTGGCCGCCCCGCTCGTACACTGAAGAGACAAAGCTTGATAATTTGCTTCATTAAAATGCATTTTTATGTCATCGGAAAGATTAAAAAAAAAATTGGTTCTGTTGATAGGGGAGATTAGAAAAATAAAATTTATCATGCAAACAGCACTTGCAAATGAGGTGTATTTTGGCATTCATACTGCTTATGTTGTGCAAGAAAGATAAGCCCTGAGCACTAAAGCACACAGAGCAGCCACGTTGTGACAGTAATCAACATTTCTTCAATAGGAATTATGTCACTACACCCATTTGAAGAGCATTTTGTCATTTGCTGCTGCAATGGCCACTGGGCCAGACTAAATAATTCCCAGCTAAGCTGTTGGGCAGAACACAGAGAATCCAGTGACACTCAGGAAGTTTGGGGCTGTCAGCCTCTGTGTTCAAACAAAGAATCAAAGTCAAGACTCAGACAGAAACCCAAACTATCAGGGAAAAAAAATTCAAAAATCAAATATCATCTCGTCAAGTTGCAGACAATGCTGTCATCTGTCTGCAGTCACTTTGTTTTAGGGGTTGGGGTTTTTGTGTTTGTAAAAACAATCTTGTTAGGAACAGCAAATTGCCATTTAGACAGCAAACAACTCCTCCAAGATAAAACAGACATTTGCCATGTCAAGTAATCCATTCCCAGGCTCTGTGGGTTTAATAAAGTCTAATTCCAACATAAGCATTTGAAAAGGAGACACTTTCACCTATATCAACTTGGACTAAGTCAAAATCACTTGGAAAGAAGCTGCAGATTTTTATCATCCACTAAAACCAGGAAAATACCAAAGCACTTCATTATTTATTACTGTATTTCAATTGCACTTTCCCCACAACCACCAGAGGTGAGTTACAACCCCTCGCTCGGTTCTCTTGCCATGCCAAAAGCATTAAGCTCAGCAAATCCCCAATTGTGATGATCCCTGCACTCCCCAGCTGCTCTGTAGAATGCCATGACTCAGTTTCCTTCTGGAGCAGAACAGGATACAGCAGGAGGTTATATTTAACCCAGATCCCGGATCCCTGAGCAGATAAAATCTGGATAAAAGGTCAGGGTGGTGCAGGCAGGAGCTGTGTCCCTGGCAGACACCAGCAGAGGGTCCAGGCAGGACCCTGGGGCTGTTCTGTGCCCAGCCCAGGGCTCGGCTCAGCTCCTGCTGTGCCCATGGGGTGGGACAGAGCCACGGGGTGGGACAGAGCCACGGGGTGGGACAGAGCCACGGACACCAAAGGGACCCTGCTGCTGAGCAACACCAGCTCCCTGGGCCCTCCCGCGTGTCAAACCAGCCCTGTGCCCTCTGGGAGGACAAATGGAACCCCCCAGAGCCCCCAGCACTCAGTGCTGTTTGGAAATGCTCAGGAGGGGATGATGGAGAGCACCAGTGCCAGCGAGCTCCGTTTTTAAGATGATCAATCTCACGAGATGAAAAGCGCGGCTCTGACAATCGCCCTCTGCCGTGTTTGCTCATCTTGCGGGCAGCAGATCCCTTCCCTGGCAGCAGGGAGCTCAGGGGGAGTGCTGAGCAGAGTGCAGTGCAGACCCTGCTCTGCAGAACCAAGCACAGCCCCTCCAGGCACCTCCAGAGGCTTGGGTTGTGCTGCAGCTGCACTCTGGGGTTTCTCTTCTGCCCCACACAGAACCAGCCCCTGAGCCGTGGCTCCTGGCCAGGCTGTGCTGTTATTGTTTGGGATCAGCAGCAGGGTGAGACAGACAGATAAAACCAGACAACAACAGAGATAAAAACATTGCACGTGAAGGCAGAGGGACGGCGGATGGAGAAGCACACGGCAGCTCAGCAAACCCCAGAGTGGTATTGTTAGGGAAACAGCAACTTCTCTGGCAGCTGGGCAAAGATCAGCATCAGGGAAAGCAGTGAAATCACCATGCTGAAGCCAAGGTCACTGACAGGATTTATAGATTCATCCCTGAAGAGCCTTTGCTGAACATGAAATGCTGAAATAATTTTTTTTTTTTTAATCTCTCCCCCCGCCCCTTTGGGCTCCCTCATTTGCTGGAGGCTTTTAAAATTCATTCCTTTTCACAGCTGGTTAAACAATGGAATCTTTTGGCAAACTAAAAGGACAGAATTGATTGCCCTACACAAACTTTTCTGCACGTATAATTGATTTTTAATTCACTGCCTTATTTCCAAAAGGACTTGACAATAAACTCGGTGCTGTATGTGCAGTATTGATCCCTTTCAACAAGGGCTTGGATCAAAGACTGATGCAAGTTAATCACAAACAAAAGATTGTTATCTTTCATCTAGGAACCTGTGTTTAAACCAAATTCCCCTTTCTAAGCTGTAATACACCTTGTATTTTCCAGCTGTACTGCACCTCAGCATTTTGTAAACCTGCCAGCTACTCAGTAACTATAATTTTATGCAACCTTTAAATAACAACCTTTTCCCCCAAGCAGAATAATTTCATCCTTCACTGGTCACTTTTGACTGTGAGGGCTGATGGTTCTTTTCCACTGTGAGTTCTTAGAATAAGACACAGACGAGACCTTCCCACACGTGCTTAAACTAAAATCTTATTCTTAAAACACAGGTCCTACAAGGCCATGGCAATCTGAGTTTGGTGGTTTTTTATCTCAGTGCTCAGCTAAGTTGCAACTGCTGCTGATTATCACACTTGCAAACGTGGCTGGATCACTAAATTCCAGCAAATGTTCATTCAGTGGGACTGTCACTCCACTGGGAAGCTGCAATGTTTATTTTTTGTGGGTAGAACAATGGAACTGAGCAGTAACTGGTGTCTTAACCTTCCAAGCCCACGCCAGGAGTCAGCCCTGCAATGCTGCTGAGCTTTTCCAATACTCCTTGATGATTTTTTTCCACTCCACCATTCCAGAGGCTCTGTTTCAATCTGGCTCTGAATTCCATTTTCTATAGCTGCCACATAAACAGTAAATAAAATTCATGGTATTTTTGCCCCAGTAAGCAGCTCTGTCTCCCAGCATATCTGAAGAGCCCTGGTTTCAAAGGAGAACATGAGAACAGTGTTTTCATGAGCACACACTCCAAAAAGGGTGGATGAGACATTTGAGGATGATTCCAGGCAAAGAAGCCAAGCAAATAAGTCTGTGGGTTTTGCCTAAGTAATTCCTTGACCTGCCACGCTGGATTACAAACACTTGCAAACACCAGGAAAGGAGTTTGCTGTATCTTGTCCTTTCTGGCAGAAGGATCTCCACTTTTATTTTATGATAAACGAGTCTAAGCTGAAGCCAGGTGTGGATATTTTAAAATTTATGAACTTGTAAATCGATGTACACGGCCAATTAAGATTTAGCACCAGGCAGGATTAACCAGCCCTGCACAGAAATTGAGGAGGTTGTTTGAATGGAGCTTGTTTACCTCAACTACTCGACATCAAGAGCGATGTAAAATATTTAAAAGGCAGAATATTTCAAGATAAAAGGCAGTTATCAGGGATGTCACGGGGTGGCACTGACAGTTCTGCACACGGTGAAAGAACCTTCCTAAGGAACACTTGGCAACTTCCTTCAGAGGATTCAACAGGGATGGAACAAAGTGTAGAGGAAAAGGGAGGAATTGCCCAAGAAAGAATGTTCAAGTCCTGCTTCACCCAGATCTCCTCCAACTTTGGAAGACACAGCCCCGAGTTCCAAAGGTGCTTCAATTCAGCCTCCCCAGCTCTTCATAACCAACATCTGAATGCTAATGAGGAGCACAGCCCCATGCAGGAGAGCATCCCTGTGCAATAAACTGCAGCAGAGCAGCAGCAAACTCTGCCTGTAGCAAGCATGCATAAATAAACAGAATTAATAACTACCCGAGTGTGGACGGGTGACTTAATCTGTTTCGATTAGATGCAGCTCAGCCCCAGGCCTTTGTGGTATTTAAAATGTGTTCATCATGTTTAATTAAAAACCTAATAAACTGCAGCTTCCTTCAGTTCTGATTCGGATTTCTCTCTCCTGCAAGCCCTATTGATTTCATCAGAACTTTTGACAAAGAGAGAGAAAAAAGCACATTCTGAATGAAGAGATAAAAATGTGAGAGGAACTGGGGCTGTTGGGTGAGGAGCTGTCAGAACCAGCTCCTCTCCTCCCACATTCCCAGCACATGAAGCACTCCAGAACAGAAAACCTTTCCACTAGGTTACCAAAACTAGAGAGGATCACTGCACCCTGTGTCAAGTACAGCTCTTTGATAGGTTACTGATCCAAAATGGGAGCTCATTGTTGGACCTGAAGCAAGTGCAGGGTCACAATGATCTGAACATCACTGAGGTATAAAAGCCATTTTGCAGAAAAGATTTTGTCCCAGGACACGTGGAAATTTTATAAGGACAATTTTTCTTGGGAGATGTTCCCACTGGAAGCACAGCAGGGAATGGGGATGTTCATTTTCACCTCAGCTGAACAAGCTCATGATCCTGGCTCCAGACTTGGGATCTGTGGAAAGGACCCAGCCCCATCAGGGCGAGCACCAGAGGAAACAGAGGCACTGTCAAACTCATCTCATGGCTCCAAACTGCACTCCCACAGCAGTTCTGAAGGATCTCCCGTGGAGAAGATCAGAGCAGCACCACTCCATCCCTGCATCCACGATCCCACACCTGGCAAAGACTTAAAGGGGCATTTCTGGAGGTGACCACGAGCTGCAGAGCAGAACCCTGGGCTGGCTTTGAGGGGAGGTTTAAACCTGTAGGAGCTGCACTAAACAGAGACAGCTTTGCTCCTGGCTTGTCCCAAGATAATCCCCCTCCTCCATCCTTGCTGTGGGGTGCTGGGATGCTGCAGGGATGTGCAGGCATGCTGCTGGAGGTTGGAGTGTGCCCAGAACGGGCTCAGCCAGGCATTAAAGGTGAAAAATGCTGCCACTGGCCCACAGAAGTGAATTTCTGAGCATTACAAGAGAAAGCAAGCCCTGCCTGTGAAATCTCAGCTGGAATTTGTGCTGCCAGGTGGGAAGGAGCCCTCACAAACAGGAACCAGCTGCTCCAGTGCAGGAGCTGCTGGAGCCTCACACAGGCAGTGTGCAGGGCTGGCCTCACTCTGGGCCTCTCCATTTACATACCAGGACAAGAAAAGGTTTAAAAATAGCCACAGGTTCAGAGACACCAGGGAGACAACAAACCCCAGCCTTCATATTTACACAGGCCTCACATAACTCAATCAGTGGCCAATTTTATCCTCTGTTTAATTCCATCTAAACATCTGCAGCCACATCAGCAGCAGGGAAAATAACACAACTCCCATCCTTTGTTTTAATCTGCTCTGACACTGCCAAGCAGCTCCCACCTCACAGTTTGGACACAGGCAGCAGAGCTGCTCCAATGGAAAACAAAGGCTTTGTCTTTGGGCTGCTGAGAGTCCACCAAAAAAAAAAATTTGAAACGTGCTATTATCATTATTATTATTGCTATTATTATTATTCTTGTTAACTGACCAAAGCTCTGTATCAGGTGTGGGATCTGCTTATTTATCCAACTGCAAAACTTAAATTGAAGTATTTAGATTTAAGTAAGCCCCATTTGCTGGGCTGTAAGAAGAAATTAATGACAAGTCTAGCCCAAATAAGGCCAGGGATTGGACCTGGCTCTCCATTTCCCTCAGAACTCTCTGGGATTATCACCCACCACATCCCTGGGGGCACACACAGTTAATGCTGTCACCACAACTCAATTGTTCTGGCCAGACTTAGGTTTGACACCTGAGTGTTTTCTGACCAACACTTCACTGCAGAATTCCTGTGCAGCTTTAGCACCCTGTGGATCAGAGTTCTCCTCAGTTTCCCACGGCCTGCAATAAGGAAACTTCCCCTGCAAGGCTCCAGAATGCCCCAAACTGCAGCACAGCTGCCTCAGGCTGGAGCTGTCTCCAGCTGCAGGGACAAGAGGCTCTGAGGCTGTGCAGGTGGAGCTTTGCTGTCTATAAGTAAGAGCACAGTTTGATCTTTGGCTCTGCCCAGGCTGGAGGGCTGCCAAATGTTTCTGGAAACTTGGATGGAGCAGAACGAGAACAAATATGATAAAATGAGCAGGGGCTGACAATGATTTATAGAGCCAGTGATCATTACTCTGTGCTCACAGGCTGCACTTCTGCAGTAATGCTTCACTTTTCAATAAACTTTGGTTTTTTCCATCAGTAAGGCTCAATTCCCTCTCGTTTAACATGGGTGGATCAGCAAAACCCCTGAGTGCAGCAGCTCCAGCACCCACAGCTCAGGGTAGCTGATGGAAAAAAAAACGAGGAGGGGGAAAAAAAGCTACACAGGGAGAAGAAGAGAGGTGCTGGCACAATTCACCCCTGGATGTGCACAGAGAGCACAGGCTGGAGCAATCCCAACCCAAACTCAGCAAACACACCAGGGATCTGTCCCAGCTGTCAGTCCCTGCAGCAGCCTCCCTCCTGGGACAAGGTGAGAGCAGGACTGACCAGGGGAGGGGTCCCAGGCTCTGCTCACAGCCTGGATCCTCCCTCCCTGGCTCCAGGCAGCCACAAAGCTGCTTTGCTGGGCCTGGAACCAGCCCCAAGCAGGGGCTCTGGGCTGGCCCAGCTCCTGCAGGAAGGTTTAAGTGAGGAGAGAGCAGAGCACACGTCATGCACTGCAAGAACTCCCTGGAAGCCTTGCAGAGAACCTACAGCTTAAAAAGTCTCTCCAGCCACTGCCTGAATAATTGAAACCACTAAGAGAACATGAACGTTTCCTCCATTAATCAGTTCTATTTTCTAACACCAATGCCAGCTTTAGTAGCTTAACAAGATGGCATTTTTATTTTTGTTTACTTCTTTAAACACTTTACCAATTAACCAGCTTAAAAATTGACCCACTCAAGGCAAAAAAAAAACCTCAAACTTTTCTCCTGTCACTATTCCATGAGCAATTCTGTCAAGCATTGGATAAAGGTTTTTCGTTTCTACACCCACGTATTTTCATTTATATACCCATGCATGTGTATTTTTGTTTACAAACCGACCTCTTCTTCCTCATAAAGATAACCTCTTTAGGAAAAAAAAAAAAACCCAACATAAAAAAAGCAAGAGCAGCAATGTGAACCATAAAGGCTGGAGGAGATAAATCATTTCCTACCACTTCATCTTCAGTCCAACACTTCTCAATCAGCTTTGGCACAGGTTTCTTCACCAAGCGCTGCAGGGCTTTTCCAGCATCGTAGTTACTTTCATGTAGCTGAAAAATAAAGAAGACAAATAGATCATTCAAAGGAATTAGCAGTGATCTGATATTCGAGGGAAAAAAAACCACTACAGGGAGCCACATGAGATGTGCCCTGCCTAATTATTTTTACTGTTGGAAATTGAAACAACCTGAAGGGTAACTGAGGCTTCACCAGGAGAAGCAGCATTAAACCAAGCAGGGATTCCCCTTCCTTCCTAAACCTGTCCCAGGTAAGCCAAAGTCACACTGCTCCCTTCTGCTCACAGGGCTCAATTTGCTGTCAGCCATGGGAAAATAAAAATTAACACCTGATGGGTTATACTTCACACAAATTGGCTCCAGCCTCCTGTGGTCAGCAGGAACAGATCTGAACTGCTCAAGGTGCTCTTCCCCTCCACCCAGTTACTGGGGCATTCATTAGTTTTCAATACTTAAGGGAATTTTAAAGGCAAAAACCAGTACTTTTAAAAATAGAAGGTCACTCCTGGGCACACACCTCTGCTGTTACCTGCAGTGTGTTTTTGGAACAAACAGAAATGGGCCTTAACTGGCAGCCAGAAATTTTTTTTCCTCACCAACAACTAAACAATACAAACAGGGTTTCTGCAGTGAAACGAATGCCTGACTAACAGAAGGTGGACAAGAAAGAAAACTAAGCCACAGTGGTTTTCTGTCAATTTTGAGCTTTTCTTTGGCACCTTGAGGGAGGCTACAGGCACTGGGTGCAGTGATCAACTCTGATGCAGGGTAACCAAATACAACAATGCCCCAACTTCCAGAAGTTCATTTCCTCCTGGTGCTCCATTCCAGGGCTCTGGGGGGTGCCAGCACAGCAGGGCCACCAGCAGGGCCACCAGCAGGGCCACCAGCAGGGCCACCAGCAGCCCTGAGTGTCACTGCCTGGGCACAGCTCCTGCTCCCAGCCCTGCAATCCCTGGGGACAGCACAGGGACACAGGGACCTCAGCCCCCCTGCTCAGAGCTCAGCCTGCACTGCCAGCCCTCCCTGGCTCTGCTCAAGCACCAAAACTGCCTGGGAAAAAAAAACCTATTTAAAAAAAACAGTTCTAAGGCTGCCATGGTATGCAATGCCTACTTACAGGCACGAAAATAAGATGTTGCCTTTTCTGCTGGGTACACGTTCATTCTCCTCCCTGTGTGCACTCCAGCACTGGGAACAAATCCATCTCAAAGAAAAAAGCACTGTTTGTTTTGCCAGCTCACCTTGCAAATGCCTCTTTTCTGTGTGTGCAGTACCTAGAAGATTTTTCACCCGGGAGATGTGACTGCTGAGGAGAATGGTGCTCCTGTTTCCCTCCCCTCTCTGCTCCCTCCCAAAACACAGCGATGCCAAAGCCTTTTGTAACTTGGAGGGCATCTCTATTTTGCCTCAAGGACAACACGTGTTTTTCCCTGGCAGCCCCATTGCCCAAGCAGCTCAATCTGCAAGAAAAATAAACCAGACAAGCCCAGGAAGAACAGCCTGGCCTGAAAGGCAACTACTCCAGAAAAAAGAGAAATTTACAGGCCAGCAAGGCTGTCCCAGATCAGCAACAGATAATGTGGGCTTTAACTTCCTTGCAGGTAATTACATTAATAACAATCCCAAACCCCATCAGCACAGAAGTGGCAGCAGAGCCATGGAATAGAGAAGACCCCTGTGAAAACATGACACAGGCTTAGAGTCTCCTGAAAAATGTTAATTTTAGCAGGTGGGAGTGGAAAAAAATGTTTTATAAATGCCAGGAGTAGAATAATGCAGCAGAAAGGAAAAAATATTTCCTCTAAGTGCTGGAGTTAAATGTGCATGCTCCAGTCTGGCTCAGTCTCTGCTTTTTACTTGCAGCCATTCCTGAGCACTTTATTGGCAAGATTCAAAGGTATAAATAACAGCTAATGATGACTGCCTCTGGTTTCATTAACTTCTGCTTGAACTTCTCCAGGTATTTCTATAAACACTGGCTCATTGTCCAGCCAGAGAATCTCCATTTTTAGCATTAACTCTGCATCCAAATTTGGCACCACCGTGAGACTGCATCTGTGAACAACTGCAACAAAGGGAACCACCACGAATGTACCTTAAAACAGAAAATGCAGCAACTTCTGCATCACTGGACAGGATGAAACCAAAATTCTGGATGTGCACGTGTCCACAAGCCTCCTTTCCATTGCTATTAAGAAAAGCCAGGTCCCAGGGAAGGGATTTCACCATCAAGGCTGCACATTCCCACCAGGCTGCAGCTCCTACTGCAGCCTCTGAGCAGAGCTGCCATTTCTGTCTGGGTGATGCTGCAAATAAATTCTCCTTTGGCATGGCTCAGCTGTCAGGCACCTCCAGTCTGTAATGAACCCATGAATTACATCTTGCAGCTCTGACATCTCTGGGCTTGCTCATCAAAATATTGTTCTTCAATTGTAATTTATAACTTAATTTAAATGTCCCTTTCCTGTGACCTTTTTAGAGCAGAGTGCCATTGCATCTGGCAGCTCCTGCTCCAGCAAGGCTTCCTTTGGCAATTACAGCCATTATGATCTGCCTTGAAAAGCCCAGCTCAGTGAGGCTGCATTCAGGGCTCAGCATTAAATAATTGCAGTCCATTAAGAACACTGAGATCCCAGAGCCTTTTTCTCCAAGGAAAAATTGCTGCTGTCTCAGGAGAGTTTTACTGAACTGCTTCAAAATCACCGAGTCCCAGCCTGGTTTGGGTTGGACCTTGGAGCAGAAGGGATTGTTCAGCCAAACCCACTTTTATGGGGCTGCAGCACTGAAAGGGCAGCACTGGAATTCCAGAGCTCTCCAGGGTCCAGAGCTGGCTCTTCCATGGGAGGATGACTTGTCCTGGACAAATCACATCCCAGGATGAGGGAGAAGGAAAAAGACAAGGGAAATGAGGAGCAGGATGGGAATTACTGCCATGAGCAGCTCCATCTCTGGGTGTGAGAACTCCAAGCCTACAGCTCATTTAATACAAAATGTAACTCAGGTCACTTCTCCCAGAGCAGAGCTGACAGATTTCAGTGGGCTGTGGATATTCTGTATAGCTATGGACATCCTGCCCTACTATGGACTATGCTCCTTTTAATTTTTATCAACCATTTCTAAAACCCAGCAAGACAAGAGCCCCAAGTGCCCTTTAGGGTATAATTTGGATATCAAACAAAATCAAACAAAAAAAACCCCCAACTTCCATCTCTTTCCCCCAGTTCTAATCTATTTTAAGCATCTGAAAAGCTGCTGCTGAAGATTAAAAGGCCTGGTATTTGTGATGGAGCCACTCTGCACTGGCATTGCCAGGGAGCTGCCCAGCAGCCCAAAATGCAGCTGCAAAACAGCTGTGGGGCAGGACAGGCATGGCCAGTGCTCCCCAGGGCCAGGGCAAAACTTACAGCACTCTCAAAAAACACCTTCCAAAAACCAGGAGTATTTTGCACGCTCCCCCAAAGCTGTAACAGCAATCAGGGCAGTCGGTTCTGGCCCTTTTTTACCTGCCTGTGAGAGGGAGGATGAGCAGGAATGGAAATTGCAGTGGCAGAATTGTCTCCTGCACTGAGGTGGCTCCAGCCTGGGACAGGCCTGGGCAGGGAGCCTGGCCCTGCCTCGTGTGAACCAGGAGCAGCTGCTCATTAACATCATCCACAAGGAAAACCAGTCATAAGGAGAAATGCTAACATATATTTAAATATTTTTTTTATGCTTTCAACCTTGTCTGTAGTTAATGAACAAGAAAATCTGGTCTAAGGGCAAGTTAAAACAGGGAGTAATTTGTCTGGGTGACATCTTAGTTAGAACTGAATTTCCTTGCACTGAGATTAGCCTGTCATGTTTGTCACTCATAATGACACGTTCCCATGCAGCAGAGCCATGAGAAGGCACAACAACACTATTAGTAAAGAGAGATTTGCACAATATTAGCATATCACTGTTTGGGCTCTCCTCCATGGTGCACTACATGAGCTTTTGTGGTGCTATTTTTTCACCTTATGAGGATGGAGAGGAGTGGCTGGCTCTGATTTCCCCAGCAAACCAGGAACCAAACCCCAGAGATTCCGTGTCCCACAAGGAGTGTGGGCCCTGCCTGCCCCAGGGCCTGCTCCACAGAACAGCAGGCAAGGCTGACCTCTGGGAATGAATTCTTCCTCTGCACCCCTGTCCAGCCTGAGCACAAAGCAGTGAATTGATTCCTGCCTGGCCTGGCATCTCTGGGAGCAGCACTGCAGAACCTCTGACCAGCAGGCCCAGGTCAAAAGGATAAAAGAGGTCACGAGTTTCTGGCTTTGCACTGGTGTGGACACAGAAAGGATCTTAAACCACACCTGATGCTAAATCAGAGTTTGGAGGGCAAAGAGGAGAGAAGGAGGGAGGGGAAGGAACTGCTCCAAAATTTCCCCCAGCTCTCCCTGCTCAGCACTGCCAGCAGCAGCAAGGTTTGTGCTCAGTATTCCCCTCGTTCCATCCTTCCCTGGATTATCAGACCTGGCACCACCTTCCCCCACAGAGCAGGATCAGCTTCCTGGGACCATTTTTTCACTATTATTATGGTGAAAGACTTGCAGGAGCTGCTGTGTCCTCCTCCAGCCCTCCCAGTCTGACACCAGCACCCATCAGGAGGGAAGCAAATCCCAAATGAAAATTTTATTTCCTTCCTAAGGATTACAGTGACAAATGTGGCAGCAAACCTCAACAGCCACACAAAGGAACAGGAGCTGGAATTCACCTGGAATGTTGAGTGAATAATCATTTCAGTGAGCTGAGATATAAATACATGTATGTGATGTCTGTATGTTGCATTGTGCCTTCCATGATCTTCATTTCTATCTGGTATAATTAACAACAAATCATTCTGGGGGCTTACAGCACCTGTTATCACATAAATAAAACAGCAGCAAAGGAGCTTGTCAAGACTGATTTATGTGAAGTGCTACCCTGAAGTTTATTGGATTTCCATAATAAGAAATCATACCACACCATTTTCTTTTACATTCATCTTGTGGGTTGCATATGATAATTTCTAAACAAAGACACAACTTAGTGCAGGTTAAGAGGCTCACAAATCATTTATCAGATAAATCTGATCTATTTTAAATAGGTGGTGAACTGAAAGATAAAAAGGTACCATTTTGTCAGGACAACAGGTGACCTATCTAAACTGTTTAAAGTCAAAAAAGCAGGGTCTCAGAAATAAGTCAAAGTTTCTTAAAATATCCCTGACAGAAATATTATTTTTAAGGAAACACTTTTCTAGAAAAATTCAAAGTCGACAAGGAAAGCATTTTCTGAAATAGATATGCACTAGAAACACAAAGAGAAAAGAACCAGAAGAACAAAACCAAAATATTTTGGGACTAATCTAATTTCAGAAGCAAGAACTCCACAAGTGCAGTGCAGATTCCTCAGGCTGCTGAGCGATTAAAGGGAGTAATTAAAGCAGATAGAGAAGCAGTGAAGTTAAATGAATTTTCTGCATTAGGCTATTATTATAGATAAGGGGAAAGAAATTCCAGTTCCAAAACCTCTTTAATGATTATTGACCTTAACAGAAATTTGAGTGTCTGAGAAGGATGTCAGGGAACAGCTCAGCCCAAGGGGGCCTCCATCCCACAAAGAACATTTCCCTGTGCAGAATGCAGGCCAACTCCAGCTACAACCCCAGACCAGCTGGGCTGGCTGAGTGGAAACCCCAAGAGGTCAGGGGCAGCTGAGCAAGTCCCAACTCCAGCTGGTGGCCCTGACCTGAGCAGCTTCCCAAAAACTCCCTGGGCTCACCTTCGAGGCACCACCCACGAGTTCCTCGCTGACCTTCTGCAGCTCAGAGCTTGAAAGTCACCTGGTGTTTGAGAGGAAGTTACCAGCAAAACGTGACCCCAAAAGCTGGCTGACACACTGAGTGTGTGATCACTCCCTGCCTCAGCAGGCCCAGGAGTGGCAGGAGGGCTGTCCCTCCCCAGGCTCACTTACTGTGTTGAGGGCGTTGAGGGTGGTGTCGTCCCGCGAGGCAGCCACGCATCCATCCTCCGTGGATCCCCCGTCACACATCCCTGCAAAGGCTGCCATGCTCCTGGAATGGCAGGGGGAGAGGGGGAAACTCCTCAGCTGTGCTGGATGCACTCAGACAGCACTACACAAACACTTTTGTACGTGATTTTTACATGGATTACACCTTAAATCGTGGATTTTAGTGCCTCGCGACACCATGCATCAAAGAAGGCACCACAAAACTGCAAAGCTGAGTCACCCCAGCACACTGAGTAAATCCAGCATTAAAATCCAATCTAATTTGCTTTCATCAGCTGAAAGTCTGCGCTGCCAAAGGAGCAGAGCCTGATCAGGATTATGGAAGCTGAAACCTGCAGACAGGAGAACAGAGTCTCAGCACAGACAGCAAAACTTTTGTGCCATCATCTTGGTTTTATGATGTCAGAAAGCTGACTGAAACTGCAGATTCCCAGTCTCTGAATTCCTGCAAGCCACAAGTAATTTCCTGAGACTCTGAATTACTGTGAAGCCCACCAGTGGGTTTGCCGAACCCAGCAGGGAAGAACTGAAATGCAACCTGGAGCTCCCAGGGGGATTCCCTGCAGGGATCCTCTGCTGCATCCAGAGCAGCTCCTCCCTTGCTACCCATCCCAACCACGCTGCTGGCTTTGCACTTCAACTCCAGCCCCTTTAACAGATGGTGGGAGGGTGCTGTGCTGGCCCAAATCTGAGTGCTCGTGTCTCAAACTGAACGTCTCAGGTGATGCCACCGGCACCCGCAGCACCCCAGAGTGAAGGAGGGGCTGCAGCCACACAGCCCTGCCCATCCCCTGCCCAGCAGGCCCCAGGCCCAGCAGGATGGTGGCTGAACTCACCTGGCTGCCCTGAGGTACATCAGCAGGTCACAGTCGTTGACTCCTGGCATCCACACGAGCTCCTCGTGCTGTGTCACCGTGTCCCCGTCCGGGGACGGGAACGGCTGCAGGTCAGGGAGCTTGGCCTGCAAAACGAGGCCACACACACATGGCAGTTGCTCCTAATGCCAGGAGGACACACAGGTTCTAAACTCTCTGCAGTAGCAGGATCTGGCAGGTGGAAGATGTTCAGACAACAGGTGGGGAAGGGAATTGCTCCAAGTTTCAGGACTCTGAGGACGCGGAGGCATCGAGCCCCAACCCATTCCCTGCATCCAGCACTCCTTCCTCAGAAGGGCAGTGATTTTCCTGACCATGATTCAGGGCTAACACCACCTCAGCCCCCTGCCAGAGGAGCCCTCCTGCACACAGGAGCAGCAGAGATTGAGAAGAAAGCATTTTGTACTGCACAGCCCCGTGGTTTGCAAGCCCAGAGCTGATGGACAATTCCCTCAGACACAGCAGCTGCATCTGCCACAGGGATGCTGATCCAACTACTGCTGCCAGGCTGAAACCCTCACACAACACACTCACATGAGGGAAGGCAGGAAGGTAGTAACCAGATGTGTCCCATTTGAAATCAGCAAGAAACCCTACACATCTGACACCAAGTTTAAAATTAAATGCTCGGTAAATCATTACAACTCTGAAGAGAAACAAAGACATTTCCTGAAAGGGAGATAGCTCAGCGAAATGAACACTGCCTCTAAATAAGTATTACACTCTATCCAGAGACCCAATTAGCATCTTTAGTCATCTCCTGCTCTGAGATGAGATAGCTGAGAGCCTCTTCAGAAACAGCTTTTAAGCCCTATAATTACCTCCTATACTTACAACGCTAAACGTATTTGAGAGGCAACATTTATACATAACCAGTAATTACAAGTCACAGGTTCAGATGCCTTTCATGTTCTGCTCTTTAATCTGTACTTTATTTTACTTCTTGCCTGGGAAAATGGATATGTCATTGAACTTCTCTTCTGGCAAGGGATAAGCCAGCACGGGGATTTCTGAGAGAGAGGCACTGCAGCAACCAGGGGGCTGCACAAGCCCATGCTCAGCTCCTGTACCCTTGGAATGTGCTTCATTACTCCAGCAGCAGCTTCCTCTTCATCACAGCATCGCTGAGGATGCTGTGGAGAAGATCTCCAAGACACCCAAGTCCAAGCTGTGAGCCAGGCCCAGCCCAGGGCACCAAGTGCCACGTGCAGGGCTGGGCACTCCAGACCTCCCTGGCTGGTTTTTGTAGCCAGAAGCTGTCCCAGGAGAACACTCAGCAGACCCACTCTGCTCCCTGGGAGGTGAATGCTCAGAGCTCTGCAATCCTGCAGGACATTTGTCCCCTGTGGTGTCCCTGCTGCTGTGGGGACACAGGCAGGAGGGTGGGGGATCTGTGCACCGAGGAAAGCCCAGCCCAACATCTCTGACAGCTGTGATGGCACAGCTGAGGGAAAACAAAGGCACCAGAGCCAGCAGGAACCACTGCTGGGACCTCAGGCTCTGGGTTCTGCTGCTGTCACCTGCTGCTCACTGAGGGGGTGTCAGTGATGACATCTGTCAGAAACAAGGATGACTGAGGGAACAATGGAAGTCTAAAACGTGAGGCAAGCAAGAATTAACAGTATTCTAAATCAATGGACCTTCTTCCTCCTTTTTTTCTCCCCATCCATAAACGCATGTGGTAATTATACCTTAGAGCAGGGTGACTAATGCCTGCCAAAATATTAGATGACAATTTGAGATGAAAGTTGTTTTGAAGGTATCATTTACAGTACTCTTGTTATGACTACTGAAAAGAACACTACAGGTTTAATTGCCAAGGACTTTTTTCCTCTGAAGGCAAAACATCCTCAAGAATGTGACATCAGGTTCCATAAATATTTACTTTCACTAGTTCTTAAACAAGATTTTTAAGAGGGTCTGAATGAATATTCATCACTTGGATGCAGAACTCCAGCACTTGGACACTACAAAGTCAATTCCTCAGGAAAAGGAGAGGCATCAGTTCCCAGTGACAAATCTGGCCCTATGAACCAGAGCAAGTTGTATGTTAATACCCTTTAGGAACAGATTATTTCCAATGCTTATGAAGGATTTCTCTCAAATTAGAATTAACATACCAGGAACATCTAGAGTCTTGACCTTATTCTGCTTCCCAGTGCGTGAACACACTCAGCAGCTTCCTCAATTTCTGTTTTAACAATCCAAATGACTTAAAGCACTTCTTTAACTTCCAGCAGTTACTCACATTCCCTCAATCTTATTCAAGAATTAACCCAATAGCACTTCTGCCACTGAAAATCATTAACATATCAACATGTGACACAGAAAAATCTCAGTAACTGAGCTAAGGAATACTAAAGAACTCACTAAAGTGAGTCATCTAAAGATGATTCTAAAAACCCTCACATGCAACTTTCAACAACTGTCATCTGCACAGATCAAGAGGCAAGAGCATCTCTGGATATTGAACACAAACAAAACCCCTTACCTGGTGGCTGGGTCCAACTCTGATTTCACCTTGGGTACTGTTTAGCCTCCTAAGACACAAAGAGAAAACAGCATTGAGAAAGAATTGCAATTAATGAAATTCAGGGCCATATTCTTTTTTGTCATTGCATTTCCAACACAAATGGAGCAGAAGCAGAAATAACACATTATTGAGGAAACAAGAGGGGATGTGCTCAGGTGTGCTGAGTAACCTGTTCTGTGGAAGGGCAAGGGGCTGGGACAGTGCCACCCTCCCAGGAAACAAATCCACTCCAAGGATGAGCCAAAAGCCTCCAGAAAACAATGACAACACTTCAAAATGTTTTCCCCCAATGCACATTTTTGCACGACAACCTGACACTGTTTTCTTGTTTTCAGGTTATGCAAGGAAATGACTGAACTAGGAAATCAATTTCCTATTTTCAAAGTTATACATTAAATACCAGGTTACTACAAGATGTCATAATTCTTCCCTGTGAGGAGCAAAGGGGAAGCTGACAACAGAAAAGGCTGATGCTCTTCCTTTCCTCCCAGGATTCATTTTAAGGCCATGCACATCCCTACTCATCAGTGCCAGTGGAGCTCACAACGTTCCTGAGCAGGGTTTGTGCCCACCCTGAGCACTGGGCTGGTTTCACACAGGGAGAACCAAACATCCCCCAGCTCCCAAATTCTTCCTCTGTGCCACACTGAACATGACAAATAAGAGATTAAAGAACCCAGGCTGGAACATGCTGTAATTGCAAAGTTAAAAGCAAAGTTTGGGATGGGATCTCTGCTCCCAGCTCCTTCTGTGGGAACTCAGTGGGGCTCTCCAACCATTCCCCACGAAGCGTGCACAGAAATATTTCTGTGTGTCTTTCCACCACCCCATCACCATTTCCTGGGAATATTCACACCTCAGGGTGCTCCCTCCCCTGCCCAAAAGGTGAGGGCTGGGCTGAGTTGCTGTGCAGGAAGCTCTGGCAGGCTGCTCCACATCCCACCTGGATTTTAAAGGGGCACAAAGCCCCTGGCTCCTCAAGGACACACGATGTGCTCCAGAATTTCCACTGCTCCCACATCCCCAGGAATGGGTTTCAAATGGAAAGAAACATTCTTGCTATGGAAACTAAAATGCACTGCAGATTTGAAGCTAAATCATATTGGTGAGAGCAATTACAATGAGAATGGAATGGCATCCTGTGTTTATTCGATGGGAAAGGGAAAAAAGGAGCCAACACTGTATATGAAATGTGACACAAAAGAAACTGCTGTAACAAAGCAGTATCCATAGCAACAACAACTTAATATTTCAGTCCTCCTCAGCTGCAGTGGATTAAATATAATGACAAGATGTTCTCTTTGAAAAGTAACCTGTTGCCATGGCAACGTTGTGTTCTGCAAAGTAAACAGGGGCTGGTCAGAAAGGAGCTGGGAGCCAGTGCTGGAATATGGAAAAGGCAGGAGGCAGAGCAGGGCAAACAGCACGCCCTGATGCACAGAGCCGTGCTCACAGAGCTCCAGGGGAGCAGGGAGCACGTCCTGCTCCATCCAGCCCCGTCCCCTCCCTCCTCGGGCAACAGCGAGGGTGGAGGTTCGAGGCCAAGGGCAGCACCACGGAGACACAGCAGCTCAGAGGAGAGGACAGGCAGGGACTGAGCACAGGCTGGGCACAGCTCTCATTTCCCAGCTCGGGGAAGGAGCAGACAGGGAGGAAGGCTGGCACAGCAGTGCCCGCACCATTTCCAGCGCCACCAAAACGAGCTTCACCCTGTCTGTCACCGGCCTTGCTGCCCACAGCCCTCACCAGGCACCCAGGGCTGGCACAGCTGGCAGCTCTGTCCACGACACAGGGCCAGCAGGACAGGGACACGGCCACCAGAGCAGCCCCAAAGCACAGAGAACAGCTCCGGGGAGAAGCTGGCCTCAGGACTCTGGTAGGGAATGCCCAGAGCCGGGCTGGAATTCACAGCACAACTCTGGAGCAATGGCAAAGGCCCTGGGGGATTTGTGGGCAGCCCTGGGGTGAATGCCAGGCAGGTCCCTGCCCAGGGCAGCCTCTGCCAGGAGCTGACAGGCTGCTGATGGAAGCACAGAGGCCGGATGCCCCGCTGGCCCGGCAGGGTCGGGGACCACCCGACAGGGTGGAATCTCAGAAACGGGGCTGCTGCCCCTCTCGCCTTTCCCTTTTCACTGCCAGAGTTCAGCACCAGGGCTGCTCTGCAGCGGCTGCACGTTTGTCACACTGGTGCCACGGGCTGAGGGAGGTGGCCCTGCTGCAGCAGCTCAGGGGCCAGCTCTGCTCCTGTGCAGCTCCTTGCAGCAGCAGCAGCCTGGCTTTACCTGTGCTGCTGTGCTCACCCTGCCCTCAGGGCTCTCCCCACATGCTGCCCTCCCCCTGGGCTCTCAGACATCCTCTGCCAGCCACCAGCAGCCCAAACCCATGGAAATAACTCAGTGCTGCCATTAGGTTTAAAAAAAAACCCAAAACAACCCACACCAAAACCCCAAAAGAAAAGCAGAGCCCAAACATGGCTCACAGGACAGCAGGCTGTGCCACCCACGTAACCACCCTGGGCACATCAGCCCTGACCCTGCAGACTGAGGTGATCCCCCATTCAATCACAGGGATGCTTCAACACAAGCAGCTTTTTAAACCAGCCACTTCCCTCAGCCACAAACCTCCTCTCAATCAGCATTTCTGACTCTTTCTGGAGCTCTCCAAGAAGGGTTTTCAAAGCACACCTGCTAAAACCCACGGCCTGGTGTGACATGGGCACAGCAGGGACACAAACCTCACGTGCAGAAGTTTCAGCCACCACACTGAGGTGCCCCCAGCCTGGAATGCAGCTGCAGCAGGGCCAGGGCTGGGGGACTGGCACCAGAGGTGGCACCAGGACAGGGATTCCTGTGCTCTCAGCCATCCCCGTGTGAGGAAGGTCACTGGCCAAGGAAGTGTCCAAAAACAGCTGGGAAAGCTTGTTGTTTCTACATGGCCAAAGACAAAGAGGAAAGACATCTTAAAGCCAGGATATGGAGGGGTTTGGGCTGTAAGTTTGTTTCTAATGATCAATAACAAGCTGTAGCACTGAACAGCGAATCGCAGGAGATCTGGGGTTTTGTATGAAGCCTGGTATCAACACCAGTGGCTTTACTGAATAAAAGCAAGCCCAAGTTAGATATATGTGTTACAGAACAGATTATAAACTTAGCACTGATTAACCAGCCATCATTAATGGCCAGACAATCAGTTACATCCACTGAGAGTGTGACACAGCAAAGCAATTCTTAGATACTCATGATTACTGTAAAATTAAAAGAAACTCCTAAGAAAGTCTCAAGAAAAGTTTTTTAAAAAAGAATCCTTTAATTCAAATAGCCCAATACCCGAGATGAAAGACCCCTGCTCTTCAGAGGCAGTTCTAAGAACATCTGGCAAGGATCATTTTGTTCCATTTCTAGAGGGACAAAACAGAACAAACTTACTCCACTCCAACTTCAGCAGATTAAAAACCAGTTTATAAGGGCCTGAAAGTGACTGGCACTGCAGCCAAGAGCATCTGTTCATGGTCACTGTTTGGAGGCAGGATACTGAGCCAAGTGGATCTTTAATTTTAACCCAAAATTCTCTTATGCATGTCGTGTTCAAATACTGCACACTCCAAAAGGGACAAACACATTCAGGCCTCTCAACCTTTAACCAAAAAAATCCCACAACTACCTCAAACCTGAGTTAAATACCTAAGAGGAACAAGTCCCCTGAATTCACCTGTGTCTGCTTAAATTCTTTAAGCAAGATTTTAAATTTCATTTAATAGAAATAGTATCCTAATGCTCAGAAAATATTCCTGCCCCTTGTAAGTTTTATTTAAAACCTGTTGCAACTGTGTGCTGTAACAATTAAAAAATTAAAAAAAAAAAAAAGAAAAAGCAGAAGCAATTTTGTCTTCTGGGTGAAAAATCCAACCTGTATTTCAGGCAAATGAGCTTAGAAGGGAACGTTCTCAGTCCCTGCTCAGTGCAAAGCAGGAATGAATAAACGTGTCCCAACAGCTGCACCTGCAGAGCAAGCTGCAGCCTGCTGCTGCTGCT
>VXBQ01014486.1:1062010-1073430 GCA_013400175.1 Phainopepla nitens | reverse complement strand
GAGCTAAGGTGGGGCAGGGCGCGGTGGGCAGGGCGAAGCCTTTTTTTCCTGATTTCTGGCCCAAAGCAGCCTTCTGGCAGCGGGAGGCGCGCTGCGCGGGTCCTGGTGCTACACGGCCTCATAAACGTCCCTCTCCATCTCTCTCGGAGCCCCTTGCATACTGGAAGGTGCTCTAAGGTCTCCCTGGAGCCTCTCTTCTCCAGGCTGAGCAGAATTTGATGATAGTTTCAGAATCCCTGGGCAACATTTCAATGTCTAGGACAATTAAATCCCCAGGCATTTAGGGACAGCTCTACAAGAAGTTTGTCATAAGTCAGTATTCACTGACAAATGTTTCAAGCAAAAATTCAAAAAACCCAAACAAACTATGTATGTACCTTCTTGGAGACAAAATACTGGTTACTAAAAATCTTCAGCCAAGCTAGAAAAGGCATAGAAAGAATCAAGGTAGACTTAAGTGAAACAAACTGTGGTCAGAAAGGAGAGAATTGGGCTTTCTGTTGTTTGGTTTTTTTCTGTTGTTTGTCCATTTGTTTAAGTGAAAGTAATCAGCTGTTGGAACAAATGACCCAGAGAAACAGGAGGTTTATCATTTTTAAACAAAGTCCATATGGCTCTCTGGGAGATAGATGCTAATCTAACTCATGCTGATGAGTTTGACTGTAACGAGACTTATGAAATTCTATAGCAGATCAGGATAGTTTACACAATGACTCCATGCCAGGGTACATTATCTGGTGGCAGTTTTTTGAAGTGAAAATCCTCAGAGCTCCTCCCTCAGGGTTATATTGCAAGTGAAATGCTAATAAAAATAAACAACAAACCCCACAAACAACAACAACAAAACAAAAACTGCCAAAACAGACCAACAAAACCCACAATCATATCTTAAGCTTTAGTCTCCGCAGAATTTAAGTAAATTGTCTAAATCTTCCACCACCTGCTAGCAGGAGTGGTAATTTGTACCAACTCAGAAGTTAGATGCACATGCAGCATGATTGGTTAAATACCACAGCTGCTCGTAGCCCTTGACAGTACTCATTAGTTACTACAGCTCATTAGTTACTACATCAAAGATGTGATTCATCTGGAGATATTCACTGATAAAACTGTAACTCCACTGGCAAGAGCACAAACAGCTGACAGACGTCCACACCAGGAGCTGTCTACACAGTTTACTCAACTGATAAAGCAAGGGCATGTCAAAGGCTACAAGAAAGTGAGGATGTGCCAGCACAAGGAACGGCAGTGAGGAGGGTGTGAGGGCACTGGGGGGAAATCTGGATAAGAGAAAAGCAAGAACACATAATGGAAGAAATGGGAAGGAAAGGATGAAGGCTAGACACTCTTCAGAGACTGATAAGATGGAAAAGGCCATGATGGGATCTGTGCCAGGGCAGTACAAAAGCTTGTATGGAACCAAAGAATTAACAGGCTTAAGCAATTGGAAATTAGAACCTTGGTTTTCATTATGCTTTTGAAAAAGTTGAGCTTCACTGGTTTGGAAGAGAGAACAATTATGCATAATATATTTGTCCAAAATAAAATACACCACTGCAATGCATAAAGAAGCTACTAGACAAGACCTGTGAGCATAATATGCAGCCAGATGCAATCGTAAAACAAAGTCCAAATATTAATAACAAGGAATTAGCTTGAGAACTTTTAATAATTCAGAAGGCTAATAAAGCAGCTTGGCATTTCTGAGAATATTCATGAAGTTCTGTAGAAGTAAATCAAGAAAGATTTGTTCTGCAGTTACAATGTTTGGCTGACTGCCCAGGCAGCAAAATAGTTCCTATGAGGTGTGAAGAACTAGGAAAGAAATCCTTGGTTACAGAAATAAAAGCTCAGGGAACATACTCTTGTACTGGTACCTCAGGAGAGCTAGAGCTAAATTTTTTGGTTTGAAGTCAAATAATTGCAAATTTTGGGCACTCTCTCAGATTTTTTTTTTGTGGTCTCAGATTTCCTGATTACTATGGCTAAATACTACCTACACATGTGAGGGTGATGTTGGAGAAAGTTGGAGAGCAAAGAAAACCCAAGCTCTTGTCTAAACTTAAAGACTTAAAAGATTTATCTTAAGTTTACATTTTATAGTAATTTAAGGGTAGGAGGAGTAATATGGGCAGCAGATAAAAGAAGCAGCAAGTCATCTGCTTTTTGTTAAGACTTTGTGTCTACAGCTGATCAAGACTTAAATGCTGCGAACTGAAGTGAATCTCCTGAGACAGTTTATATTGGAGACCAAACAAAAATTTTGGTTTTACCCCATTTATCTATTTTCTCAAATCAGTTCAAGAAGAAATATATAGAGTCTCTTTTATAATCACTGCCTTTCATATATCTGCTCTACTTGTATTCTTATTCTGCTTAAAAAATACAAACTAGGAGCATCCCTGTCCTTGACAGGCCAAAGTTAAATGCAGGAAACAAAACCTGAATCAGCCTTCTAATTTGAAAAGCTTGCTTTTCTGTTGGCAGTCAGCCTTGACTCCTTTCTAACATACCATATAATTCACATGTTCTATTTGCTTTATAGACTTCTCAAAGTGCCACTGTTAGGTGACTGGAATACTGCAGGGTTTAAAGGGAGGACAGCAGTTCAGCAATAAGTGACTGCTGCGGCTGACAGCAGAGTCATGAACTATTTCTAGGATCATCCTTCATGGTTTATGACAGAACATCGAATTGTTTACAAAAACAAATCTTCAGGTTTGCAAATCCCCATTTGAATTTCAGTTGATTTTGCTGGAGGCCTTACTGTTAACATTTATTCACAGAATAAACACAGTTTGACTGATAATTGACAAAGAAGAGATAATTCAATCTATTATAATGTCTTTATACCAGTAATTTTGCAAAGTTAAGAACAGTAATGGTATAATAAGTACATACATGTTATTGCCATTGGCATTACACATAGGTTCTTGGTTCTGAAATGAGGGCCTTCAGTTTCAATGAAAATTTCAATTATTCCTGTGATAATATTGTTTTGTGTCCGACTTGGGAAGTTAGAATGACTTAAAGCCTTTACCCTTGAACTTTTTGCTTCTGTCTGTTGGACATTGTACCTCCAAATTACTCTCCTCCAGCCTGAAACCTATTTGTAGAGTTGTAGCAGTTCAGCAAGTTGCTGTCTATATTAATGCCAGCTATGATTGTGATGTGAAGCAAGTTACAATATTCAACCACAATGAATTTCATAGGCTCTTCTGCCAGTTGGGTGTTAGAAAATGCACTGCTGTGCAGCTGTTTGGCCTAAGCAGGATTTGACACAATGATTTGACGTCACCTGCAAAAGATGTGTATGTTTATAGTCTACGTTTCTGTCTTTAACTGTTCAGCTGGTTTTACTCATTACTTGTTCTGCTGTTGAAAGGAAGGTCATTTAAGCAAGTTGTGTTCCATGCTTCTTTTCTTATGCAGTCTGTGTGGTTTCTCTGCCTCACCACAGCTTCCAAGTTATTCATTTTTCATGTTGCTCTACCCCTGAGCTTTCTTGCACAACTTCTTCTTTCACTGTGCTTAGTAACTGTTTAGGATAAAGTGCAAAAAGAAGACATTGGATCATTATTCTATAAATAAATCCTATCAATTTCCTAATAGCAGTGATTTATCAGAGCTGATTCTTTCCTTCAAGGCCTTGTTAATTCCCTTTTAATTTCTTTCTTCTTAGTTCCTTCCTTCTTCATTTCCTTCAAGACTTTGATGGAGGATCAGATCACGCATATTGTCCTGGCAAAATTAATATATTGTTCTATTCTTAAAACCCATCCAGCTCAAAACAAGGCTTATTTGCAGTTGTTTACTTTCAGCCCAATTGAGCCACTTGTTCCAGATGGACACTAAGCTTTTAGCTATTGATATTCCTTTTTTTTTTTTTTTTTTTTTGAGTAAAGGCACCTACAGCATTAATCAGGTTAAGAACAGGTCAGGTGTTCCAAGAATCTCAAGGATATGTGTGTCTGGATAACACACACTTGAAATGCAGTTTCTGTCCATGACTCCTCTGGGCTTCTCTCAGAAATCAAGTGAGATAGAACAAGATAAATGCTTAAATATCTCCAAATTAAATAAGAGGTTTTGGATGTTGGACACTACAGGTGAGTTGCACTCAGGGTGCCTTGCAGCAGTGTAACCATATGGAGCAGTGTTGCACATGAGTTACAGCACTGGCACCCTGATGTACTAACACCGTGCAACACATACTTTAGCCAGTCATGGAAGACTGGGATAAATCAGGCTTCATCTTATCAGAAATTGGATATATCATAGCTCCTTTTGCAATGCATTCAGGGAAAAGCAGAATTGGGTTAAATATCAATATGATCATGGCAAATTTACATGGCTTTTACAGAGATAAACCAACCAGCTACTTGATGCATTTTATTCTGTGACAAGGACTTACTTACATCTCACCACATTGAAAAGACACACAAAGATATCCAAAAATAATACAGCTGACTTAAGTCTGTGATGTTTCAGCCTCAAAGTGAGAGGCAAATTGTTAACCAGATTGGATGGGAGACAGGAAATGAATATGAACAACACCAAAGGAGATTAGCTTTTTTTTTCTACCTTTGTTCAGGTCTGAGGTCTAGCAAGGTGACATTTTGGAATCATCTAGGAGATATCCAATTTAAACATAAGAGAAAATCAGAAAGCTTCAGCTCAGTGGTCCAAAGAGGAGTGTTGGATTACCAACTCTGCACTCGCAAAGGATGACTTCAGTTAGGGGACAGCATGAGGTGATTTATCTTCCCTGGGCTTTCAGCTTTACAAAAGTCTACCAGCCACTTTTTTTTAAACTTGTACTGTAGTGAACATGTGTATATCTTACAAGGAAAAAGAAAACAACAACAGCAACCAAAATACTAAAAAACCAAGTGTTTTAAAGTAATTCTCACACAGCCAAGCTGTGCAAAGCAGCTTTCAACAACAAGACAATATGCTGCTTTTCCCCATATATTCCTGCAGTAAGTTGGAGTTGTCTGGTGAAGCATCACCTTGGGTATGGTTTTGTTGCTGAAGGTGAAAGGTGTTCTGTGAAGGAGTCAAGGAATTTCAGGAGGGGAAAGAATGATCTTCCCTAAGGCAATTGAATTTTACCTTGTGTCTGTGTGAGTACAAGCCAGGCTTCACTGGTCCTTCTTTCCCCTTTGCATTTCTTACCCACAGGGTATCTGTGATGGAGATCCTAGGACCTACTTCACTCACACCTGCAGTAGTGATGAGTAGCTATGCTCATTCAAACCTGTATTACAGGATTATGTAACATCAGTAAGTTTGGAAAATCAAGTTCTAGATGGACAAAATAAGTGGGACAAAATCTGTTTGTCTGCTATTTCTGTCTGTTCTGTAATTCCATCCTTTTATAAAAGGGATGAAATACTCTTAGTGAAGAGATGAACACTTCTGTGCTCCAAGTTTTGAAACAGCAGGATAGCTTAGCCTCCTCCCTGGCCTGCTTCCAAAGGCAGCTGGGAGCACTGCCCGAGAGGCAGCAGTGCAGGCGAGGTAACCAGGTCACAACTGCTCACTTCTTAGCAGCTTGGTTCTCTGCCTCTCCTGTGATTGCTGGAAGTGGCAGAAAATTTTGCTCAGCTGAGGCTGGAGTTTGTGCTGAGCATGTGAAAAGTAGTTTCTATTTATTTATTTTTAAAAGAAGGTTCATAAGATTATCACCTTCATGGAAGTTGACAGCAAGATCAATACTTATTTTTGGTTGCTAATGCTTGTAAAGTTATCATTTATATTCAGTTTGACATTTTAGGATGCGCAAAGGCTTTGTCTTTATTTCACTCCTCTGGTTTTCCTTTCAATTTCTCGTGGATATTTGGAGTTTTCATACCCTGCTGCTCCCTGCCATCACTATGACTACCTCCTCTCAGCAAATCTGTTTTCCAAAGCTTATTGCTACTAGAGCATTTCATGGTACATATGAAAGTTCCTTTGCATAAAAAGTGATCAGAGATATTATTAATTTGAACTAACACATTCTAGAACACATTTGTCCATTTGTGGTTTTTACCTGAACCTGTTGAACCATAGAATACTCTTGACAAATTATGGGGAAAAGAGTGTTTAGAAAGGACATACTAGTTTGAGCTGTTCCTCAAACTGCTCCTGCAAAACACCTTTGAATCTCACTGACTGAAGGGAAAATGATGGTGTCTAGAACAGACAAGTTACTTTGCTGAAGTGCCATGCTTAAAAAAGAGTAAACTCAGCATGAGGCCTTTGGGATCCAGCTGACTACACTTACTATGTAAGGAGATCAAAGATGCGGGTTAGACAGAAATAATCTCAGACTTTTTCCTGCTTTTGCATTTATAAAAGAATAAAATGTAGAATAATTATTTTAGTAACCAGACACAAGCTATTCCATGCTGTAGTTGTACACAGAGCAGTACCAATTCCTGAATACACTGTGGATTATATCTTGGTATGTTACACATTGATTTTGAAAAATTACTGTGGTGCTTCTCAAGAACCAGAAGAACACAGCCTCCTGTGGAGCTGGCTGTGTACTGGGGTCATCCCTGGCATGGTGATGGGATGTTCCTGGAGGTATTGGCCATTTTCAGCACATGTAGCAGTGTTACTCATGAGTAGCTGTAGATTACTTTGTATGTTCTTACAAATCATAGATTGGAACATACTAATGTAGTAGGAGAACCAGTGTCCTACTGTGTCAACTCAGAGCAGTGTAGGAAATGCCTACAGTGGTTGTGAGAAAAATGTTTTCGTACTTCTGAATCTTTTGCCTCAGAGTTCTGTTCCCTAAAGTGAACTGTGAAGAAAAAAGATAGTAGAGAAAGGAAGAATTTGATCTTATTAAAAAGACACTATTACACACTGTTACAATTGTTATCTCTATATCTCTTAGTCTTACTACTCTTGTTTTAGTCAAGCAGAATACAATGTGTCATTAAAAGAATCCTCATTAGCAAGTCCTTGCTAATTTCTAAAAGGCTTTATCCTAACCTTGAGCAATTTCTTTTCCACCTTGCTCTGCTTAGTTACAGATCCCTGTTTATCATCCCCTGTGCTTCCACCTTCATGACCCTTGCTTTACATCCCACAGTTTGCACATACGAGAGGTGGAATTTACCCCTCTGCAGGAATCACTCCTCTCATGCTTCCTAAGTAGAATTACACTCAGAAAACATCACCTTAGTCAGAGCAAAGTAGTCATGTACTTTGGTGTCCTTGTCAAATTACTAATTGCAAGGTTTTAAAGTTTGAAATTGAGAGTTGCTTAACAGAAGGTGACCTCCCTGTTAGCAATACCTGAATACTGATGAGCTTATTCACTTCCCCTCTAAGGCAGCTGTAGAAAGGGGAAGAGATGAAAAAGAAGGAATAGATTTCTCTATTAAAAAGAAATGGGGGATGGGTTATTTTGGCGTTTTAAACAACTGCAATGTTGTCACTATGCTGAGGATGCCATTCAAAATACCCTCTAAAATCTGCAGCAACTATTAATCCTGAATAACAAACAAACCAGAATTTGTAGATGTTTAAATAATAGACCAATCCTTGCCAGCTATCCACATTAAAGAATTCAGTAGCCTTACACGACATCTTGTTTACACAGGCTTTCCTGTTTGGGGGCCTTATCTTATTATTGTATTCACTGTGTAAATTGAGAAATTGTCTACGTCAGGGCTTGTGTGTATGAAAATTATTTCTGCACTGTGCTTGCCTGCCCTCACAAAGCACTTGGGACAGTGTGATTTCTTTGAGCAGTACCTGAGTTGTAGGCACATTTCCTGAAATGGGTGTAGGGAAGGTTCTTCCTAAATCCACCCAGCTGTTCTCTGGCCAGCACATCAGAGCTGGACCTGCCAGTGTCCAATTTGCCCTGTTTATTGGCCCAAACAGGAAATGTGAGAAACCAGGACTGAGGTGTGCCTTTAATGCATTGCTTTTGGTGGTGATAATAACACATGCCTTACCTGCTGTCCAGTACTCAGAACAGTATCTTAGCAACAGCTCTGATGTCCTTGGGAAAACTCCTGGTGTGAGATCACTGACGTGGGCCTTGGCGAGAGAGGGAGCATGCTGCAGGTGAGCGGATCTGCATGACTCACTCCAGCTGTAGAGAAATGACTGTGTATGAAATGAAGGCTTATAATGAGTATTTTTGGATTAGGAATGTTAATAATTAAAGTCTACACTGTATTTTCTGGCACAGCTCTGCAATTCAGGCTGCAAGGAGGGACTACAATGATACCATCTTACCATAAGAATGTTAACAAACAGAAAGTCTATGCAGATGTCTCTGTGCAATGTTTGTAGATTACTCTTGAGTGCTAATGTTCACAGATGGCTTAAAAATATGATTGGTTTGATTCTGAAAGTGCAACTATGGAATTCTTCAAAGATAAAAATGCTGTTTAGAGATATATTAACCTTATGTCTCAGGGGTTCATGTTTGCTATTAGTATTTCACTTCCTCACCAGAGGAGGATAAAGATATTAATGCAGATGTAAATATTTTTAACAGATCTCTCTCTCATTTTCCTCATGGCAGCTTGTACAGAAATAAATTTCATCAGTCCATAAAATGAAAACAGTGGTTTTTTTGATAATAATGAATTTAGGAATAAATAAATTTGCCAGCTAGAAGCTTCCTGTAGTGATTAGTCACTTTCTATATAATACATGAGAATTACATGATAATCGCTTTGTGATGACTTATATTGATTCATTGAAAACTGCTTTGCTCTTTTGGCCTTTGAGTAAACTGACCGCAGTGCCCAACCATTTGTGAAAACCTGCTTTCTTAGAATTACTGAGTGATGCATAAAAATGTCTTAGACTTGCTTTTGTGCCAAATGCCACTGCTGGTGAAATCACTGGGGAACATGTGCAAGGGCAAGTTTCACATGTGAAGAGTTGAGACATCCTTTCCAGGCACAGCTTAAAACCAGGGCTATTATATATTGCCTGACCATATTCACAGAGTCTCAAAACACACTTCCTTGTCAGAGGAAACTTTATTGGAGAGTGTACCCAGGCATGGAAACTTTACTTCATAAGATCTGCTATGGATCTGATAGTACAGCCATTTCTTAGAGATTCCTACAAATAGGATTTTTCCCACCAAAAATATTGCTGTGCTGAACTTTTACCATGTCTTAATGTGCGTGTGTCATAGAAAATAGTTGATTTTAAGATATTTAGCTGTTATATTGGTGGCCTCAGCTACATTACTAACACTTATGCAAGCACTCTGTTAGACCCCCAAAACTTTTGGTATATGCCTTGGCATATTGCTGAGCTTACAATAGATTTGCTCCTCAGTGGTGATGGTAGGTGGAGAAGGCTGACATTCACTCTTGGGCTTCCAGCAGAGTGACCAAGGAGGAGTGCTGTACAAGGTATTGCCACTTCAGCCAAGGTTTAGGTTTAACCTTTCCTGTGCCACTCCCGGCTCATCACATGGAATCCTGCAGTGGTTTCATCCAGGAGCTGAACAACAGGCTGCTCAAAGGCCCATACATCCGGGGTGGAGTGGACATCTGAGCTGTGAGACCAGTTTGTCCAAGGTCTGTGATTTCAGTGTCTGCAATTATTCACTGGCATCATCCCAACTTGCTTTGTAGCACCAGAACTTGTGTGCTGTTTGAAAAAGACTTTTTCTCTGTAATTTGTTCTTCTAGCGAACTGAACTTAGTAACATTGCTATATACTCATGTTAGGCAAACCAGGAAATTCATATCAAGTACCACTTAGTGTATTAGCATTTGAAGGAGGCAAGCATTATGATAATTAAATGCATGTGCAGTAGTGAAATAATTCCTTGGCTTTTTGCATAAAAAGTCTCCAAATGAAGAGAAGTGTCACTTGGGGATGCAATGTTCAATACATTTCCAGCAGCTGATCCATATTGGGAGAGTTGCTGATACCTGTGAGATACAGTGCTTATACACAACATTAATTCCAAAATATGCAAACATCAAATATACTGAATAATATTCATGAGTTGATTGCATGTTGTGTGCTCAGTAGTAGCTGAACTTGTAGTGACAGTGTTCTTTATTTGATTCAAGCTTTTCCAGTGTGTCCAGGAAGGAAGTGTACAATCCACATCAAAATAAACTTCACTGTAATAGTTTAGAGGAAGTACACGTGCTTGAATATGTATGCACACACTGTGTAATACACAACGTACAGCACTTTTGAGTCACACATCCCACTGAACAATAGCATTGTGACAGACCATTGTAGCCATCATTCCTGGTAATCTTATGGTGAGCGCATACACAGCACATTTGAGGCCTAAGGTATGAATCTTTATAGAGCAGAAAAGCAGATTATTTTCAGTCCCATTCTCTGTGACGAAAAAGTGACGAATGAGAGCATTTTTGTCTCAGAACTTCTAATTTTGATAAGAAAGAGCAACCAATACAATCCTGAGGCACTGAAAGAATCAAATTACAGATTCCCATTAGAGATGCATTCATTTTCTGTAAATGGGGCTTTTTTTCTCAAGTTGTTTTTGGGATTTTTTAATAGTCTGGCCCTGAAGACAATGATATTTACCAGTACATTTCACTGTTAAACTTTCATTTGTATTCAAAGGTGCACCTATCACTTGCTAAAATAGAACAACACACATACCATCACATATTGTCATAGTGGCTCCCACATCCAAGTGAGTTCATGTTGACTGTTTTCAATACTGGTGCACTTGTCATCAGTTTACCTGTCTGTTATTGTGTAAGACGACATAGTTACAATCTTTTAATTCTTTTCAAATCTTCCTGCAAACTACTTTATTATACATCTTTGATAAACTTACAGTTGCTGATTGGGAAGCGTATGTGTAGTTAACAATGAGTTTATTTTGTAGAGAAATACTGTCAATAAATCTATTATCTCTCAATCAAAGATCGAAACCATGAAAAATTGCTGAGCTTTTACTAAAACTAGTTTTTAATGAAACTTTAAGTGTTATGGGAGCTTTTTTTTTCTGTAACTTTTCATACATTGGCGACTCCCTCGCTCGGCAGAGTGCGCACCCGCAGGCGGCCTGCGGCAGATCGGGGTCGCCGGAAACATGGAACGTTTCTTTAAAGACCAAGCAGAGTGTTAATTGCTTCACAAATAGGATTGAAGTACTCAGACAGCTTCTCTCAATACTAAACCTTGATTTCCTCATTCCCCCGCGTTATTTCCACGGGAAAGAAAAAACGTTGAGAACGCCACTGACATTCCCTTTCCGCGGGAGCTGAAACTCGTGCAAGAACAAACGTGGGCAGGAACCGCAGCAGCAACGCTGCGCCCTGAACAGCCCGGCACAGTGCGTGCGCTGGATCCCGCTCCCGGCCGGGCCGAGCCCCCCGCACCCGGGCTGAGCCCCCCGCACCGCAGGGCCTGCTCTCTGGCCGGGCTGAGCCCCC